>BJCM01168091.1:0-19224 GCA_018326385.1 Flaveria bidentis | reverse complement strand
TGTCATAACAGCTGAAGAAGTTCTCTTCAGTAGTTGTGATGGTTTACTTTCAGTAGTTGTCTTTACTTTTTCAGTAGATTGTAATCAGTAGTTTAGTATAATGTAAAACATCTGAAGTTCTTACACTTCAGATGTTGTAGTTTCAGTAGTTATAGAATTAGCTGGTACTTAAGCTTTTATTGTAAGAAGATGTCCTCAGTAGTTGTGGACATCTTCAGTAGGTTCAGTTATTTTCAATTGTTTGTATAATCTATTAGATGTCACTATCAGGTGACATCTGCTAACGTCAGATTCCTCTTATAAAAGGAATATTGACATAATTTGTATACGTCGAAGCTTATGAATGAATGAAAACATTATCTTTTTGCAGAAAACTTTCTCTCTCTATAACCATCACTGCTTGATTGAATATTCATATTATTCTTGCTTAAATTTCGTCTAATTCTAGTACTATTCCGCTGCAAATCATAACCTAATTGATCAAACTAGATCTTAGATCCTTACATAAACGATTTGGGTTTTTGCAAGTTTGGCCAACAATGAAAATGATCAAAACTATATGTAGCAGTCTTAGTTTCGCAAACATTTTCGCTGTCCGCGAAACTGTTTTGCCGAAACTATAGTTTCGCCCGGCAGAAACATCAGTTTTGCCAGGAGAAATAAACAGCTAACTTGGCCGTTTCGCTCATAGTTTCACTGGACTACAAAACTAGAAAAAATGAACTACATTCAAAAGTAACTAACATTAAACCTATTACAAAGTAATATAAACATAATCTAAACTAAACTAAGGTGAGTCCAACCTATGCTTGATCTTCAATACTCCCCCTAGGTTAGATCTCACCGCCTTTAATTGCCTTGATTTGACTCATCTACTACAGTCTCTTTGGCTGCTTTTGATGTATCTATATCTGTTCCTACAGCTTCTTCCTTAGGGACTTCATACATAGATTCTCCCTGGTCAGCACTAGTCTCCCCTACTGCCTCTGATATGTCCTCTATAGCTTCTGCAGCAACCTCCTTAGGAGCTTTACCAAATGATTCACTCTGGTCACCTCCAGCTTTATTAGATCTTTCAGGATGAGCACTACTCAAATAGTCTAGCCAAATCCCAAACATCCATGTTTAAATCATCTTCAGCTCTTACTTTCTCAGCTAACTCTCTCACTTCTGCTCTCAGTCCTCTTACTTTATTGGCCATAGTCATAAACAGACTGGATTCCTTTCTCGTCTCATCACCTACACCCACTTTAATATGATTCTTGCAAAGAACTAGCAGGTCTTCATCACAGAAACTAAACATCTCCATTGGATCAAACACTCTAAGCTCATCCCTATTCTTTACCCTGATCACCGCCTCCCCCGTCTTGTTATCATAGAACCACTTCTCAAAGTTTTGCAGTTTCTGGGGGATGGGATCTGCCAGTCTAATCATGTTCACTGTCTTTGGGGCTTTCACCCTTAGCACAATCTTTGCATTTCCTGTTTCCCAATCTTTATCCTTCTTGTATCTTCTCCTCTAAGCATTCATAAATCCGAATGACTTAAAGTTGTCATTCTGTCCATTCTTTATCTCCTTCTCAAGAAACGAGGCTCTTTCACTTAGATGAGCGTTCACTAATGGCAACACTGCCAACCTCCTCCGAATCCTTTTGGGTAAGGTCTTGAAAGCCTTCATCTTGTGAATATAAGTTATACCTCCCTCTCTCCTCTTGATCATAAACATTTTAAGGCTGGGGTTATAACACCAACTAATAATCCTCTTGTTTGATTCCTTCTTGCTCAACCCTTCCATGTTTTGTAACAGGGGAGTTAGTTCTTTAGGCTCTTTCTCCTTGACATACCATTCATTTTTTGCTATTTCAAACACATCTCCATCATGGTCTCCTTTCTTGACAACATAGGTTAGGAGCCTCTCATCAACCTCATAGAATTCTAGTTCTAAATCATAATCAACCAGTTGCTCATCATCTTTTTCTTCATCAATTAGCCCCTTCCTTTTCTCAACATCCTTTTCAACGATTTCTCTCTGACTATCTCCTCACCAACCAAATTTTTATCAATGTCGAATCCCATGTTAACGAACCCAGTTTCAAATATCTCCTCAACATTCTCCACATTTTCAGTCCCTTTCCTCACACCAGAACCTCCCACTTCTTCAGCTGTTGCACCTGATGTGCCCTCTCCTACCCGGGAAGATGTACCCACATTTAGAAATGGGTACTTGGAAGTATTAGTCAAATCATCTAACTCAGGTTGAGTTAGCTGAATGGGCAGGCTGGCTGCAGCCTTTAGTTCATTTACCTCCTCAAATAGTCTCTTAATCAGTTTATTATGATCTATCAACATTCTCATCATACCATCAATCACTTCATCCTTTTTCCTTTCCCCCATCTCTTGATTAGTAAGCTTTGTCTTAATCATGCTTAACTCATTGGCCAGAGAGGTGTTGAGGTTTCTTATCACATCCTCATCTAATCGAGCTCTCTCCTCTCTCCTTGAGGTCTAAGTAAAAGTTTGGTGTCTTTGTTTAGTCCTTCTCTCAGTCTCTCAGTCTCTCCCATGCCATTTTTCTTTCTCAGCCCTTACCTCCTCATCCATTTCATGTACTTCCTCCTCAAAGTCATAATCTTTCTCCTTTCCATATATTTTCATCTTCTTAGCAGCATCAAACTGTTGTATCCTGGTCTCTTCGGCTCTTTTATACTCAGACTCGTCTACCCTCCTAATATAACTCCATCTTTCTAGTGGATACATGTTTTCCCAGAGATGAGTAATTTCTCCACTATCATCACGACGAATGGCGCAATAGTCTGCAAAGATACGGATGTTCATTTGGACCAGCCTCTTGACCTCCCCGTGTCTTGGTAAGTTAGGAATATGATCATTAAAAATCATCTGTAAAAATTTGAGGGTAGAGCAGCCATTTATCCTTCTTCAATGTCATTACATTCTCTGCCATACAGGCAAATATTAGTTTTCCTATATTTGCCTTCCTTCCCTTGCAGCATAACACCATGGCTTTTGCCCATTCAAGATTAAACCCATATGATCCACCTTTATGGTGATCTAATCACATAATGAAGACGTGAGCTAAATATCTCCATTCCTTATAAATGAAAGACTTCTTAATTTCCTTTCTCGTCCTAAAAGGTGGTCCCTCGTATCCCATTGATCTGAAGGCTTTAAACACTTCCCGATCAGACATAGTAACCTCCTCTCATGTGTCTTCATCTAAACTTAACACCCTCAATACAATCTCTAAAGTAATGATCACCTCATTCTCCATCACCCTGGCTTTAATCCTCTGAGAGTTACCTCTCATATCATACTCTGTCGTCCGACGAAAAATCCCTGATATGTAAGTCATATATGGTAGAGGAATGAGAGATCGCGTAGGCAATAGGAGATCTCTGAACCAGCGAATGTAGTCTCTAAAGCTAGCTGCTTTCGGGTGTGTGTCGTCTAAGATGGAAGTAATGTTGTTCCTCTCATCAAACTTCAGATTCACCATTAACTCTGAAAACAAAATGAAACGCATTAGAATAGTATATTAAATAATAATATTAAAGAAATATAAGGAAAGGATTAAAATTAAACAAAAAGCAAATTAATTTCGCTTGCCGAAAATATAGTTTCGCAAGAAGAATTTTATTTTCGGCAAGCAAACGTATAGTTTCGACTGCAATTATTCATTTGATATGGCAAGACAATGAAGTAGATTCTATAGGACGAAAGTATAGTTTTGGCACAATGAAACTGAAGTTTACCCAGTGAAACTGTTATGTACGCTCGGACAACATAACACCACAGTTTCACTGAAAAACCATGAACTTTCGTTCAGTTTCGCTGGACTATCGGTACTTTTGAAGTTAGAACTGCGAAGGTACCGAAGAGTCTCAATCGAATATACTTACAATGTTGCTGTTTAACTTTGATTAAATTATAGTCCTGAGTTTGAAACTCACTTGCGAACAAGATACAATGGTCAATCAAGAATCAAAAACACCGAAAATTAAAATCGCTCACAATGAGAAAGTAATTTCGCAAATTGAGTTATATAGCGAATACTTTCGCAGTGAGCGAAACTGTAGTTTCACCGAGCGAAGCTACAATTTCTCTGGGCGAAACTCTGGTCGAAATAGACTTTACACGACGCGAAAGAGCCGGTCGAAGGTACAATTTCGCCTTGTGTAACTATCAATGAAAGTATAATTTCGCCGTAATAAAAAAAACATAAAAATTTTATTTTGATTCCATTTTCTTTTAAATAAGATAAAATAGAATAAAAAGTAAAAAATATATATAAAAATAAAAAATAAAAGAAATTAGGAAGTAAAAAGAATTAAAATACAGTAAACAAAATCAAAAGAAAATTACCCCACAAGACATCACCATTATTCACGATTAATAATTTTTCAACAAAATTTGAATAATATAAAAGGATATGAAAAAGAAGCTAAAAAGATCTCCCGGATAATCAATGTTTGACGGGATTGCTAATATGCTTGTCCTTTTAAGTCCATGCCTTCTTCGTTCAACAGATGCATCACAGCTATTGTTATCAAGTTTTGGATTTTTTTAAAAGAAAACATTAAGTCACCCAATCTCCATAGACATTTGGCAAAAAAAACTTATCATGTCCTCATGATGTATTGAACAAATGACACGCTTTTCATGAATCTTCCTCTCGGAAGCAACAGTGGTCTTATTTCAAAAGAAGCAATGCCCTTATAGACATTAAATGATTAGAGCTCCAGATCTATACTTAAGTATAACAAAGGAGATGATCAATTGAGTTTTCCAGATGATAACTTCAGGTCTATACTTACTTATAACAGAGTAGATTATCATATTGTACCGATGAGAGCTCCAAGTCAGTACTATCCTACAACAAATGAGATCATCACTCCAGGTTAATGTTTACACATAGCAGATGAGATAAGCACAAGATAGAATACAACAGAGAGCATCTTATATACAAAGATAAAAAAACATATTGCTTTTTGAGATAGATAGGAATGATTTGACCCAAAGAAACATTAGATAAGAATAACTCAAAACAGAGGTATCACGTTCTCAATCCTTTTTGAACAAGGACTTGAAACTTTGTGAAGGCCAAAAATGTCATGGGGATTATTTGAGTCATCAAGTTTCTTGTTCTATTAACTCAGCTACAAAATAATTGTTTACTTTGATTCCTAGCTAACCTATCAATCATATCTCACACAATACTATTAACCTCCTTTAAATCATCTAGGCTTCTCATTTTATTCTGCAAAGGAAAAGAAAAAGAACTTTTAATATATATTCTCCCCCGAAATTTCAACACTTATGAAAGAAGTGGAAATTTCTTATTTGACCTTATATCACTATAAATTATTATTATTATTATTATATATTATTTTATTTTTATTATTTTATTTTATATTATTTTATCTTTTTATTACTTATAAAGTTTTTTTAATTGAGAAATGATGAAGAATGAAGGAGCGGACTAAACAAAAAGAAAAGAAAGAAAATAAAAGGAGCAGAATAAACAATTTGTACAGAGCATAGTTTTAAAGAAAAAGAGTTTTAAAATAATATTAAACCTAACATAGAGATAAATTCATAAAACAAGATTTATCAAATATTTTAGTGAAAAGATCTGCTTTTTGATGTTTGGTGTCAATGGGAATAATATTAATAAAAGCCTTTTCCTGAGCATCACATATTGCATGAATCCATGTCTCAATGTGCTTGGTTCAGGAATGATGAATAGGATTCTTGGCGATCCCAATGGATGTTTCATTGTCACAAAACAATGGTGTATGGAGAAAGTTTATCCCATAGTCAATCATCTAGTGCTAGATCCAGAGCACTTGTGAATAGCAGTTAGAAGCAGCAATGTATTCTGCTTCTCTTGTAGAGAGAGAAACAATGGTCTGATTCTTGCTTTGCCATGAACCCAAACAATTGCCCAAGTGTTGACATCCTCTAGTGACTGATTTTCTATTTAACCTACAACCATTTGAATCACTATTAGAATAGGCATGTAAGTCAAAATTCCCACCATAAGTATACCAAGACCTAAATGAGAAGAGCCTTTAAGATAACTAAACATTCATTTTGCAACCTTTTCATGAGACACTTTCAGGGCAGATTGGTATCGAACACAATATCCTATAGCAAAGGTGATGTCAGGATGACTTTGTGTAAGATACATAAGGGAAGTGATCATGGATCTATAGAGATGAGGATCAACAGTTGTCCCGTTTTCGTCAAGAGTGAGGCATATTTGAGCAGTAAAAGGAGTCATTTCAGGAGAAGCTTCATCTATCTTAAATTTCTTCAAAATTTCTTTAACATACTTCTCCTGATTAATGAGAATTCCGTCTGGATTTTGTTCCACCTACAACCCAAGGCAAAAGCACATATCCCCCATCATGCAAATTTCAAAGCGACTACGCATCACCTCCTCAAACTCCCAACACAATTGTGGATTAGTGGAACCGAAGATAATATCATCAACATAAACTTGTACAATTAGCATTTCACCATCTACTTCCCTCTTGAATAAAGTCATATCAATGGTGCCACGAGAAAAACCATTGCTCAAGAGATATTATGTGAGAGTCTCATACCAGATCCGAGGTGCGTGATGTTACATCCGTCACCTAAAGGTCCATCAATTAACGTGGTTTCTGTTAACTTTTCTCGAACGTTCATTCCTCATCCTTATAAACTATTCATGTGGATATCATTCTTGCTTTAACATCTTTATGCTTATGCTCTCATCGTAAACGTATGCTATCTTTAAAACTTTTACAATTTTCATCATCGTCATCACTAAATATACCATTTTTATATAATATTATTGTTGTTAATAAAACCATTTTTAAGTTTCCAATATCATTAATTACATCTTTATCATTAATATAATTAGCCTATTAAAGTCATTTTCAACCGAAACAAATTTGGGAAAGCTCGGGGGTTAAGTGCAGGGACCAAATGTGATATTTTGCCAAACTAGGACTGGGTATATAAACCATATTTCCAGCCCTAGCCTCATTTACTCCATCTTCTTCTTCATCTTCTTCATCTCCACTTTCCTCCTCCTCCTTGCACCAAACTGCCCTATTTCTTCGCGTTTTTACCGGCAATACCTTGGCTACTGCTGACTCTACTCCATTCTTGCAGGTACCCGACCTTGGTCGTCCCTTTTCTTGCTTGTTCACTGCTGCCCGTTTAGGATTTCGCATGCTCGGGGCCAACCCGAGCACATAAGTACGTGCGGGTGCGTGTGATGTCTTTCTGCATGTCCTTCTTGTTTGGGTGTGTTTGAAATGTGTTTCTGGAAGTGCTTGTGGTGTAAATCTTGTGCACGGGGCTGCCGAAGGCTGAATTGCACCTCCTGCAGTCGTGATTCTGTTGTTCTGGCGACTGGGTCGACCATGCGACTGGGTGAGTCGTGCGACTGAGTCGTGCGACTATGTATGTGTGCAATTGAGTCATGAGAATGAATGTATGTGTGCGAATGAGTCAATGCGGATGAGTGTATGCGTGCGATTGAGTCTTGCGACCGAATGAATGTGTGTGATTGTGCGTGTATCACACGACTAAATGCCAATCGTACGAATGAAGCTGATTCGTATGAATGAAGGTTGATTCATGTGTATGGATGTTGAGTCGTATGATTGGGTGTTGTGTGGTACGACTGAATGCGGAGTCGCACAAATGAGGTTCAATCATACGAATGAAGTTGATTAGTACGAATGAGGGTTGATTCGTGCGGATGGAGTGTTGAGTCGCGCGTCTAGTCCTGTCGTGCGACTGAAGTTGCTGTGTGTGAATTCCTTATTGTGTGTGGTGTGTGTATGTCGTGTGATGTTAAGGTGACATCGACACGGTTGCCATTGCTAACGACAATGTTAAAGTCAACACTATCAAACTTACTAATGTTATTCCAAATCAAATCAACTTAACATTTTACAATTATCAACAATCGATTTTTAACTACTAAAATTTACAAAATACTTCTCTAATAAAAAAGGAACTTTTACACAAATATCATCAGCAATGGCGACGATTTCTAGTACTTGGATCTACATAAGATCTAATACATGTGTCTGCTTGTGTGTGTTACACGCAGCCGAACCGATACAACCCGAACCGACCGAACGTTACTATTTACTTTATACATATCATTAACGCTTAACAATAACTGTCAATAGGTGTTTTATTGTTCATTGCATACAAAATTTGGAAACTTTGATAATTCATACTTACCACTTATACAATACATCAATCATTTTCAAACTTGGGGGAAAAGTATGCTCACCCATTTTCTTTATGCTATACAACTTACATACAATTTACATACTTGGAATCAACGTGATACTGCTTTGTGAGTACTTATCTGATAAATGCTTGAGTTCGTTGTGTGGTACTTTCTTTACAACTTAATTCCAGTGTGGGAACCGACAGATATGTATTGGTAGTACTACTGGGTTGACACCCCCACCCTTGTTTGTTGGTATACTAGTTGGTACCAACAGTGGCCAGGAACGGGCCCTTGGGTGAATATATTCTGACAAGATTCTGTGTGTACATCATTAGGTTTGGTTGTAAAGCTCATTGTCATGTGATTTTGCTTACTTATAACTATATACACGCTATTCCATAACAATTATTATACAACATCAATGACTTATTTACTATTTAAACATGCGAGCTCACCAACAATTTTGTTGACCATTTTGAACATATCTTTTCAGGTGACAATGCTAATTGAAGATCTAGGTGTGCTGCCTTAGTGGAGACCCTAGGATGCATTTTTGAGACTAAACATACTTGACAAACATACATTTTGGAATCATTTTTGTAGTCTGATTAAACAACTTCATTCTTTTGATACTTGTTCCCGGGTTGTGGGAAATACATTACAAATGTTACTACCTTGGCTATGTGAATCATTTAACATGTTATGCTTATGGTTATGTTGTCGTGAATATTGACTAAACACGACACAAGTCCGCTTTGTGTTGGGTGTCGTCATGACACGCTTTATCATCATTTATTATATTGCATGTCTATTGTCCACTATGTGTTATGACGACCCCGTCTCGTTACATCCCTGTGTTTTCAATTTTAGCGGGGGTGTGACACCTGATGAAGACCATAAAGAGACTTATCAAGCTTCTAAACTTTGTCTGAAAGTCAAGATCCTCAAAACCTAGTGGTTGACACACATAAATCTCCTCGTCAATTGTTCCATAAAGGAATGCATATTTGACATCCATCTGATAGACTTTGAGCTGCATATAAGTTGCATGAGCTAGAAAAATTCTGATGGCTTCAAGACGGGCAACTGAAGCAACAACTTTGGTATATTCAATCCCTTCTTCTTGAGCAAATCCCTGGAGAACCAGTCAAGACTTGTTTCTTACCACAATGCAACGGTCATCGAGTTTGTTTTTGAACTCCTATTTCATTCCAATTGGGCATTTGTTTGGTGGAAGATCGATAGGGTCCACACTTTGGGACGATTTGGGATATAAAACAAGAGAATAAACAAACGTTAATTAATCCAGATTGACTCCACGTTCGAACTCTATCGGTGACAGATCCTATGATGATATCATGTGGGTGATCTTTCAAAGTTTTAAAATGAGAGGGCATGGGTAGGACATTTGAAGACGGTTGGCTAATTGGTTGTGGATGTGTAGATGAAGGTGAAGTTGATGGTAAAGAAGAGTCAATTGGAGAGATAGGTGATATTGGCTGAGATGAGGCAGATGTAGGTGTGGAGGGAAGGGATGCAGAAATAGGTAGAGGTTGAAGGTCAAATGACGAAGATGAAGATGCAATATCAACAGATGTAGCATCAGTTGCATATGTTGTAAGAGGGTCTTGAGGTACAAAGGTGTTGGGAGAATGAGGTTTGTCTGAACATTGGAGATAGACGCATCATCGTCGAAAACTGGAAGATTAAACGAGTTAAACACGGTATCAGAATCAAAGAACCATGCTGATTCAGATCGAACATCGGAGGAATTAGATTCCTGCCAATCAACATACAAGGATTCTTGAACAATACGCATTCTCTTGTTATGTACCCTATAAGCTTTTTGAGAAGAGGAATAGCCAACGAAGTAACATTCATCAGACACAACACCAAACTTCGTCTTTTGCGCCTGAGTATTCAATAAAGTGCACGAGCAGCCAAATGGTCGAAAGAAATCAATTAAAAGCTTTCTCTTATGAAATAATTCATAATGAGTCTTCATTTTATCTTTTGACTATCAACAACCTATTTAGAACGTATGAAGCACAATTCACCACCTCAGCCCAAAAGATGATAAGTAAGGAGGATTCAATCAGCATTGTACGGGCAACTTCAATAAGGGTGTGATTCTTTCCTTCAGCCACACCATTCTGTTGAGACATCCTCACAACACTAAATTGTCTTAAAATTCCCTTTGTAGCACAGAACGAGTCAAAGATCTAATTTCTGAATTCAATGTCGTTGTCACTTATGATTACCAAGACCTTTCTCTTTCTCATCGTCTTGATTGAAAGTATTACCTTCTGCAACTCCTCAGCAACCTCTCCCTTCTGAGCTAGAAATCTTACCCAAGAATATATTGAATGATCATCTATTATGACAAGACAGAAAGATTTTTAAGCAATTGATATAATACTGATTGGGACAAACAAATCAGTGCGTAATAACTCTAGAGGGTTAGTTATGCTATTATCAAGTTTTGGCTTATGTTGTTTCTTATGTTGTTTGCCCTTGGCACACGCCATACATTTTTCACTCACAAAATTTTTTTTTAAATAAAGTCCCCTAACGAGATTGTTTTTAACTAATTTGTTTATAATTTTGAAGTTAACGTGGCCTAATCTGCGACGCCATAAGAGAGACTCAGAAGTGGAAGCTTTAGATAAAAGATAGGTAGAGGTAGACTTTGACTCCCTTAAACCCATATCAACAAGATAGGTATCATTCTTTCGTGGGGCCCGCATGAGTACCATTTCTTTTGGAAATCAATCCAAGATTTTAAAAAGAGACATTCATTGGACTTAAAAAAGACCAGAATGTCTTTATCACAAATCTGAGTGACACTCAACAGATTAAATGCAAGCTCAGGTACATAATTGACTTTCTCTAAGGTTAGAGAGCCACTGGAAACTTCTCCTTGACCGATCATCTTTCCTCCTTTCTCGTCGCTAAAAAATGTGACATAACCCCCATTTATTATCCGATAAATAGTCAATAAGTCCTTGAGCCCCATCATATTTTTGGAGCATCCACTATCTATATGCCAAACACTATTTACAACCTTATTGGATGACTCCTGCAAAAATATCAAAGAACAGGTTAACCTGGTGAAATGGGAACCCAAGTTTGAACAACTTTGGGTTTAGGAGATACAGTTTTTTTTCAAAAGAAATTATTAACTATTTTTTTTCAAACTATTCCAAAAATAATTCCTATCAAAATGTCTATGATGTAGTTCAGGACAATGCTTAACTACATGATCATCTTGACCACACCTAAAACAGTGTGGTTTTATTCTAGGTTTGTTTTGTGATGAGGTAGGGATTTGATCAATATGTATTTCCTCATCAAAATCCAACACATTAGAATCTACATCACTATATGTCTCATACATGCCTCGAGGTCTGCATTTTTTGGAATAAGAATGGCTATTTACAAGAGAAGATGAATTGTCATCTGAAGTACAAGTAGTACTTGTACTAGCTTCAAATGAAGTTGATACCCTTTCGTTTGATGAAGAAATATTCGTTGGGGTAAAAGATGGAATAGAATGAGAAAATAATTTTTCAAAACAATTAGTTTTATTTTTCTCGTTACTCTTTGCGGTGGAATCATTTACACTATTAACACTATCAGAAACAGCAACATCAATACAATAAACAAAATTTAAAGATGAGATAGAAACATCACGAGAACATGATGAGACAAAGTCTATTATAGATTCACTAGAAACAAAAATATAATTTAAACTTGATTTACGATCTAAGACAGAATGCTGAGATTTAGGTGTACTAAGACTAGAGCATCCAAGTCCGCTAGTCGGTCCATAATCGTAGTCCTCACGAACATGCTTAGGATATACACCTTCTAAACCTGTAGACATACTATTAGTATATGTTTTGATCAAATCAATAGAAGGATGAGGAACAGGCATAGGAGAATAACATTAAGTACTAGGAGGAGGATAAACCTTATCATTTTCATAGCCCAATCCCGTTATAATCCTAGCCCCACATTGAGACTTACAAATATCATCATGTTTCATTCCTGACATTGTCCATTTATCTAGCCTTGACTGAAGTTTGCTTGTTTCAAATTTAGTAACTGCAACCCTTTCAATCAAAGTATTGATCTCAACATTTCTTTCCAAAACTATTCGTCTTAGATGATCATTCTCTTTTCAAGTCTCGTGTAATTTAACAAAATATTTAGACTCGTTTATTTTAAGTTCCTCATTGATTCGTTTTAAATCTTTCTCATTATCAATTAATAAATGATTAGCTTTGTAAACTCCAAATAACCTAATTTTACATCCACAAGAACACATATCCTAAATTACCTCATACGGAAGTCCCATCACAATCTTTTCTGCTGCTAAGGCCTTTTCACATTGGCACACCGGAGTACTCGACTTGCTTTCCTCAACAGTGATAGTAACATCATCTTTTTCTTTTCCTTGCTCAGTCAGTTGACTTCCTTCCTTCCTCAATTCCTCGAATTTATCTTCTTTCACCCTCTCATCCTCCTTCATCTTCACCAAGACCTCAATTTCATTTCCTTTTAAAGTTTCATCCTTCTTCAATTTTGCAGACTCCTCAGCTTCACTTCTAAGATCATTGAACGGATCAAATTCATCCTCATAATCCACCTTTCTCTTTTCTTTCACAATTTCAGCCACCAAAGCTTGATTAATCTCTTCTCTCGTCTCTTCAGCTTAAGCACTCCAATCAAAGTTTGAAAACAAAGTTATCCCCTTTTTGTGAGTCATATACTCCTTTTCCTCATTTTTAGTTAATCATGGAACTCCTGTATTACTAGAATCAGTGACGATTGGTAATGGACATTCACGTTTGAAATGTCCCAGATGTTTGCAATTAAAACACCTAAGCTTCGACTTATCAAACCCCAGTTTGGAGTTAGAGCTTTGACCTCCAAAATTCTTTCTCCCAATGCACTCCATGAATCTCCAGGCTCGAAGTGTCAGCATTGCCATTTGCCATTGAATGTTAGTCTCTTCCAAATCATTAGGGTCCACCTTATACATATCCTCCATCGTCATTTTTTTTCCTTTCAACTCCCTGCCACTAAGGTTTCATAGCTCTGAACAAACATACCAAAAGGAACCATTGTCTCGAATGGAACTAAAATTTCAACATTTACTTTTGAATTAGCTTGATCTCTCCTAACACTACCACAACCATTAGAAAAATCACTAGTATTCATTCCTCCTTAACGAGATGTTTGCATAGGAGAGCTTGCAGCAGAAGACAATAATGCAACATTTTGAGTGAAACCAGATGTAGGCATCATGGTTTGGTTGAATTACCTTTTTTTCATGTCTAACTCAAAGGATTTAAGCTTATTAATGATATCCATAAGCTTGTAATCAGTGAAGCCTCTTTCCTATTTTAGCATTCTCACCTGTAGGCTCCATTGAGGTAGGATAGAGTCTAGAAACCTGTTGACTTGCTCTATATTGGAAAGTTATTCATCGTATTTCTTTAGTGTGCTTGATACTGTCAGAAAACGATTAGTGAGATGTATGAGACTCTCATTCTTGTATCCCACAAAGGAGTTGAATTCCTTCTCAGCTTGAACACTCTTATCTTTCACTAACTCATCATTACCATCGTAGAACTCGCACAAAGCATCAAAGAGAGACTTAGCATTCTTATGCTCTACAATTTGATTGTAAATGTCAGGTGTCATACCCCAACCTTGACGGCGGAAACATCAAGATATGAGTGTTAAGATCGTTCACAGCCATATAACGATATTATTAAATCCAAATATAATAATCATAAGTTCCAAATGTAACATTACAAGCACAAGTCTCAAATAAGAAAATCAACAAGTGATAATAAGAAATATTTCAAGTTCATTATTTATTTAACTAGGTCCATTCCTAGGTGTGAATAAGCTTCAAAGGTGGCAATTAAACTTGTGTGTTTCCTGAAACATGTTAAAAATAAAAGGTCAACATAGTGTTCGTGAGATTTCTATAGTTTTCAATACATAAGTATATAAAAGATGTCAATTCATGTCATAAGTTAGAGATAAAGTAACTAGGGATGTAAGACAGATGCACAATCAAACCTTGACAGTTTTACAAGTCTCAACGTTTACAAGTTTATACGATTAGCTAAGTGTTCTTGGATTAACCAAGCAGGCTTGTCAGGCCCATAGATCTATGACGTCACCAGTCTAGCAATAGTTAATGATTGTACATATAATCGTCAATACACGGTAATTACAAAGATCAACTAACCACAACATATAAGTGAGTTGCCATAAGTTTACAAGAATCAAAGGTTTTACAAGTGCAACGGTTATAAGGTAACATGTTTCACCCCAAAGTGTGAAAATATGAAAAAGGGGTATAGAAATACTCACATGGTCAAATAAGTATATAATTGACGATTAATAAGAAAAACAAATGTCGTTCCAACGTATTCCTTCACAAGGAACCTAAATATGTATATTTTACAAGGTTTAAGTTTAATCATAATTTTAATGGTTAAACGTGAACTAGGGTTTCAATTTGGTGTTTGGGGTTTTGTCAAACACTTATATTTAACGAATGGATATAAATTATATTTTCTTTGAACAATTGCTAAGAAATATATTTATAATTTATATAAAGATTTGAATAAGTGCAACATTAATATTTTGTAAAATTTATAAAATTTAATTAAAGTTCTATAACTAACTAAATAAAATAATCACGATTTAAACAATAATTTAAGGGCAACGTTGAGATAATAATTTGTATAAATTAAACTAGTATTTAAAGGTTAAATTTTTATATAAAAAAATAAGCTAACTATAACATTAGCTTTAGGATATTAAAAATATAAGATAATATTTATAAATACAAAAACAGAAAAATAATTATATGATTTTAAATTATTATAGTTTATAAAATAATCCTTTATTATTCTTAGAAATTTTTAATAATTATTTTGGAGACCAAAAGGGCATAAAAAAAAGGTGACGCTCCCCGAATTCGAACTGGGGACCTCCCTTGTAGAGGTCGAGTGTCTTTCCTGTGAACCAAAGGCCTCAATCACGATATAAGTTGACTTTAAAACCTTAAAACCATTGAAGCTTTATTTGGATGATTCAACCCGATTAATCTTAGGGCTTTTGTTCCCTAGATGTAATCAAGTTGAATGGTATAACATACTTACATGATTAATAACAGATTAACGTGTTTACGCCCGGTTTAGTCTCGATACAGTCGCGATGAACAAGGTGTTAGGGAACATCGATTTAGTGAATGTTTCACGAAATTGAGTTTACGGGGAGTTGAAAGGGATCGAAGGTGATGATTCCCCTCTGTTATATAGGTATAATTTCTACGTTAAGAGGTCGATTGAGCTTTGGTTTCCATTCCACAATTTTGGTTACAATCGCGTACTTAATCGATTTTTTAACTCAAATTAAACGATGCTTTAAGATTGTAAATGATTAACCGAACGTTTCTAACCATTGAATTCGATTATCCAACACAACCGTACGTTGAACGGTTATGAATCGATTGGATTATGGTTTTCAGTTCAATCCCCCTTAAATTCCAAATGAAATGGTGCAATTAATCATAGGTTCGAGTTCGAAACGTCTTCTCAAGTCATTTGGCTTTTATTCAAGTCAGTTTCGAGGGCATTTGTCGCGGTTTTGGGCTCACAGGCGATTTGCCGGGGATGGCTGGAGGTCATCGCCGAAATTACAGGGGAAGAGAAAAAAGGGGAGTTGGGTTTTAATGGTTTACACAAACGGTCCCTGTGGTTTGTACTTTGTTATTTTACGCACAAACCTTTATATTAAAGTTTCAAAATTAACATAATAACTCCCTGGACTTAAATAAAGTTTAAATTTATTAAATTTCCAAATTATTATTATTTGTAACAATATTATTATTATTATTATTATTATTATTATTATTATTGTTATAATCTTATGGTTATTATTTCCATTATTAATATTGTAACGATTATTATTATTATCATTTATTATTAGTATTATTAATATTATAATTGCTATTATCAAGAAATTTACAATATAAATTTTCAATTAAAGAAATAAAGACAAATTAAAGCAATAAGCATAAGCACCCCATGAGTTTCACTTTAGGCAACAATAGTCATTATAAGAATTTAATGAAAAATAACACTTAGTTAACCAAAAATACAAGATGTTACATCAGGTGAGAGACAAAGAGTCAATGCTTCGAAAGCTTTCTGGTCTCGATCAATTAGCTTCAGATTCTTCTCGTTGAACGTAGATGGGTCTTTTTTTGAGATACAATATCACCAATAGTGACAGTTGGTATGTGAGGACCATAGATGATAGATTCCCATTGATTATGGTAGGTGTAGAAGAAGAAAGCTTTGTGACATTTCTTCCAATCCTTGAAATGATCCCCGTTTATGAGTATTACAGGTCTGTTGGGACAACACTTTCAAGATCAGCCAAGGTGAGGGAGGTCAACTTTGACATACTAGTTTCGCTGGGAAAAGAATTAAAATTGTAGAAGATTGGGTAAATTCGCTAACAATTTCGCAGGGAATGCTAGTTTCGTTGAGTTGTCATAGTTTCGTAGGCAATTTCGGCTACAGTTTCACTAGCCAATTGCCTAAAACAGATTAGTTTCGTCGACAAAATCGCATGAAACAAACTTGAACTTTCGTTCAAAGGTACTTTCGGCAACAACTTCGCTTGTAAATCACTCACAAACATTGTTGAACTTTTGTTCAATGAAACTAGTTTCTCAAAATAATAGAAAACAACTTCAAAGATGATAACCAATGTAGTTTCCCTGGAAGGGCAAGTAGTTTTGCTGGATGAACAAATAATTTCACTGGAAGAAGCTGAAAAGCTTTTTCAACATGAAATCAAACTAAAATCATCAAAAACTCAAGGGATTTGAGATCTGATGATTAACAGAGCTTCCTCAACCAAAAACCAACAAAATTCAAGCAAATTCCATATCAAATACACTCGAATTTAGATCTAAAATTGATGAAAGCTTGATATTGAACAAAAACAACCAAAACCTCAACAAATCATGAGCACTGAGGCTCTGATACCATATTGTTGGTCCATTAGATTGATTTTCAGTATAGAAAAGATGTTCAATCGTTCAATATCATATACATACAATAGAAAACAAAGAATGAAGAAGATTGAGAACAATCACAAATGAATCAAAGTAAGGCAATGATGATCAATATACTTAATAATAAAAAAGCACAATGATATTTCTGTGAAATGACTGCTTACAATACTCACTTACAACAATGATAAACGATTAGGGTTTTTGCAAGGTTGGGCAACAATGAAAATGATCAAAACTATATATACTAGTCTTAGTTTTGTAGACAATTTCATTGTCAGCAAAACTGTTCTGCCAAAACTATAGTTACTAGTCAAAAGCAATTTGCCTTTTAACTCTACATTGATTTTGTTCTTGTCTAGATCATGTATCCAGCTGGCCTTCAAAGTATGGTCGGTTGTAGGATGTAATATAAAATATCTCAGGTCTTTTGTATTAAACATACTTTTATGCTTGGTAAACACTTGTACGGAACTTGAGAGCAATATATAGCATTCTTGAAAACCAAACACTTGTGTTGTTGTTCTTGTTCTTATTCTGTATTTTTATTATTTGTGTTTCTTAGTATCAAAGGGTGACTGGTTACTAGTTCCCCATTTAATCTGTTAAATGTTCTAACTCACTCTCCTCATTGTGTGTTGTGTTGTTAGTGACCATCCCTTAAACAATCCTGGAAAACCCTTCAAAAGAAATTAGTGATTAAACAATGGTAAAAAAGTGTCAATAGAATTCTTAATATGAATAAAAGAATTTGGGTACCAGTATGTGGTAAGCTAAGACAGAATCATGAAAGAAGCTCACAAGTCTAAATATACATTGCATCCAGGAAGTGATAAAATGTGTACAAACTTACAAGATAATTATTGGTAGATACGTATGAAGAAAGATAATGTCATATACATTGCAAAGTGTCTTACTTATTCATAAGTTATGGTAGAGCATCAAATCCATCTATCCTATTGCAATAACTTGAATTTCCTTTATGGAAATAAGAAATGATAACCATAGATTTTATTACAAAACATCCCAAGACAAGTAAGAAGAACGATACTATATGGGTTATCAATGACAAATTGACAAAATTAGCTCATTTCTTATCGTTGAAAGAACCCTTACATGGTGTGCCACTATTTATTGTATTAGAAACAAACAACCATTTTATGTCTAGAGTTTTGTAAAGTTTTCAAAAAGTCATATGTTGCACCCTGAAAGGATCATACATACCAACTCAATGGGTGAATTGATGATTGCTCAGCTGGAATCCCACAAGTCCAAGAAGAAATGCAGATGAAAATCTGCTAATGAAAAGAACAAGTGTTGCCTTCCGCATTTGTTAATGCGGAAGACATAACACTTATGCGGACAAGTGTTTTACTCTTCCGCATTGACTAATACGGAAGACATAATACTAAAGCTGAAGTAGTTACTCTTCCGCATTGACTAATGCGGAAGAACAAAAGAAGATGCGGACAAGACTTTGCTCATCCGCATTTGACAAATGCGGATGACCGACCAAATGAGCATAAGTATTTGTTCATCCGCACTAACCAATGTGGATGACCAACATACTAATGCGGATGATCAAGTGAAGATATGCTGATCAAGATTATCTCATCCGCATTTGTCAATGCGGATGAACAAGCAGAGATGCGGATCAAGACTTAGACTAGTTTATGATGTAATAGTTCAGGGGTAGTTTAGTCATTTTGTAAAGGCGTCTTGTCTGCCTATAAATAGAATAGATAACCTCGTACTGAGGTGACGGCTGATAGATAGAGAATTTTTGTTGTAATTATTCTCTGTAAATCAACTTTGATATATACAAATACAAAAGCATTTA
>BJCM01168081.1:0-15091 GCA_018326385.1 Flaveria bidentis | reverse complement strand
GTTTTCGGCCTCCAAACTCATCTAAACCCATTTTAAGCCCAAATCGACCATCCTAAACCTTAAGGATGCATACCACAACACCATTCAAGCACACACAAGCTCACAATCAAGACTCAAACGCATCATACGCATACATACACATACACAAACGGGTCAAACATGCACACACTCAAAAACCCGATTTCATATGTGTTCCAGCCCCAAAATCATTTCATATGAGTTTGGTCCCTCAACTTTGGACTTTATTTCTTTTCTTCTTTCGTCGGCTTCAAAATAAATAAATAACCGGGTGTTACAAGTTTGATAAGGTAAACTACGTTCAACAACTTACTTTCGGTATCCCAAATATGTGACAAAGGTTTTTCGGTTGTATTCGATAACAAGAAGTGCTATGTCCTAAAAAAGGACTATGTGATCCCGGAGGACCAAGTCTTAATGTCGGCTTCAAGATATAATGACCTTTATGTCTTGGATCTATCAAAGGCCTCCATAATGGATCATCAAGTTCAGTGCTTCTTGTCAAAGGCTAGTGAGAAGGATTCTATCTACTTGCATAGGAGAATGGGACACATCAATCAACGAAAGATGAACCACTTGATCCAGAAGGATCTAGTGCGAGGAGTAAAAGTCAAAAACTTCCAACTCCAGGATTTTTGTCTCACCTGCAAGAAAGGCAAACAGACAAAGAAGGCTCATAAGGAAAAGAAGGTTCATTCCATTGAACTGCCTCTTAAGCTTCTTCACATGGATCTGTTTGGCCCAGTCAGTACAAGAAGCATCGCAGGTGAATTGTACTGCTATGTAGTTACAGATGACTACTCAATATTCTCTTGGGTGATGTTTCTTAAATCAAAATCAGAAACATTTAAGTCATTCAAAGAATTGGTAACTACACTAGAGTCACTCTACAAGCTGAAGGTAAGACAAGTACACTCAGAAAATGGAACCGATTTTAAGAACCAATGGATGGAGGGTTTTTGCAAATAAAAAGGAATTGTGCACCTGTTCACTTCCACCTACACTCCTCATTTGAACGGCGTTGCTGAGAGAAAGAATCGCAGCTTAATAGAGACATCACGGACAATGCTAGCTGACTCAAAACTGTCCATCCAATTTTGGAAAGAGGCAGTTGCCAATGTGTGTTAGACGTTAAATCGAGTTCTGGTGGTAAAACGTCATGGCAAGACGTGTTACGAGTTACTTCAACGACGTAAACCAAATCTAGAGTATCTCGAACCGTTTGGCGCACCGTGCACCCTACTAAAGAAAACTCAGGAAGGCAAGTTCAGTGAGAAGGCTGAAGAGGGAATCTTCCTAGGATGCAACATACTAAATAAGAGAGTTTACAACAACTCAACGGGTCAAGTAGAAGTGTGGTGTAATGTGGATGTTCAGAGATACACCACCCCTCCTGCTGGAAAAGGACCCGCATTCTTTTCCGATTATGATGGATTCTTCAAGTCCTTCAACATCCCTCTCTCCACTTATGACGATGTCTTAGCAACCAAAATGATGTATGATATCTTAAGCACACCATCATAAGACTCAACATCATCTGGTTCACAAGGTGAATCGCCTAACCATTCAGGGGGGCACTCGAAGTTAGTAACTCCTCCTCTGACGATGAAGCCGTGGAGAATGATCTGAACAAACAGGAGGAACAGGTTCCTACTACTGCCAGCCCACAAGCATCTGACCTTGATGCCTCTGAGCCTTCAGAACCTCACACTCCTACTGCCTTAGATATGAAACCAAACGTTCATAATCTTGATTCTTAGGTAGTTGTTCCCATCACTCCTGGATCACACCTAAATGTCTATCATCCTCTGGATAATGTCATTGGGGATGTCAGATCAGGAGTTCAGACAAGAAGTCAGCTATATTTAGCTGATTATGCCTCAGTAATGGAAAAAGGATACCTTCACGATAGTGCATATCGTTGTTTTGTGTCTCAGTTTGAGCCAAATTACGTCAATGAAGCCCTAAATGATGAGGCATGGGTGAGTGCCATGCAAGAAGAACTTGTTTAGTTCAAGAAGTTAGGTGTATGGACACTCATGGATAGACCTAAAGGTGCTAAAGTCATTGGCACCAAATGGGTCTTGAAATGTAAGAAAGATGACCAAGGTGTCATCATCAGGAACAAGGCTCGACAAGTCAAGGGAATTGATTACAATGATGTATTTGCACCTGTGGCGAGAATGGAAGTCATCCGTATCTTCCTAGCCTATGCCTCTTATATGAAGATTAAAGTCTATCAACTGGACGTAAAGAGTGTGTTTCTTCATGGTGAAATCCGGGAAACATTGTATGTCAGTCAACCCGAAGGATGTGAGGATCCATATCATTGGGACAGAGTTTACAAACTGGATAAAGCTCTCTACGGGCTTCATCAAGCCCCGAGAGCATGGTATAAAAACTCTCCACTCACATTGTGAAACACGGATTTCGCAGAGGTGTAATTGACTATACACTGTTCATCAAAGAAAAGGATGGTGATCTACTGCTTGTTTAGATTTATGTCGATGACATAATCTTCGGCTCCAAGAACGAAGACTTATGTAAAGAATTTGAAGAAGTAATGAAGGCAGAATTGGAAATGAGTGCCATAGGAGAGATGAAGTTCTTTCTTGGGTTACAGGTAGATTAAACACCAAAGGGGATATTTCTACATTAGACCAAGTATGTAGGGGATATTCTCAGTTGGTTTGACATGGATAATGCTTCCGCAGCTGAAACTCCTCTTGCTACAAACCATGATGTAGCACCGACGAGAATGGTGATCTGGTTGATGCCACAATGTACCGAGGAATGATTGGATCCCTCATGTACCTCACTGCCTCAAGACCTGATATCATGTACGCAACGTGTCTTTGTTCAAGATATCAGGCGAAACCAAAAGTTAACCATCTTATATGGGTCAAGAGGATATTTTGTTATCTGAAGGGTACACCAAAACTTGGGTTTTGGTATCCTCATGATGATGATTTTGAGTTGACTGCGTACAGTGACTCGGATTATGGCGGCTGCAAAATGAACTACAAATCCACTTCAGTAGGTTGTCAATTCTTTGGAAGAAGATTAGTCACGTGGCAGTGTAAGAAGCAGACATCAGTTGTGTTGTCAACTTGTGAAGCTGAATATGTTGTTGCGGCAAGCTGTTGTTCTCAAATCATTTGGATTCAACAGCAGATGTGGGACTACGGTTTGAAATTTTCTAACACCCCTATATTTGTTGATAATTCTGCTGAAATAGCCATTACTAAAAATCCTATCCAACATCCTAAGACCAAACACATTGGCATTAAATATCAATTTATACGTGATTGTTTTGAAAAGAATCTAATCGTTGTTGTTAAAATAAATACAGATTTCCAACGCGCTAACCTCTACACAAAAGCCTTTGATAAACCACGTTTTCTATATCTGTTAGAGGTCAACGGCATTAACAACAAAAATGATGTCATTCCAGAAGATGAACATGTTTAGTCCGATGCGTCGAGTCCATTTTTTGTATATTTTATTTTATTTAATTAATTTTAGTGTTTTATTTGTCCGCCTATTAAAATCCTAAAACGCAAAACAAGTTTCGGTTTTAGAATTTTAGGGGGAAAATAGGTTAAGTTAAAAAAAACGAGGGAGGAGGACAGTGATAGCGAATAGAAATAAGATCGTATCTGTGATACTAATTTAAAGTATTTGGAAAATGATAGTACACGGGAACAAAGAATTTGGGACTCTAAATAAATTAATTGTTAAAGATGTAAAATTCAAAGGATAAGTCTAAGAAGTCTAAGCAATATAAAAGGAAAAATGATAGTAAAACTATCTGCTTCTAAGATAACACAGAGAAAGTAGATGTAGAGGTTGCTAGACCATTATATGATGTGTCGGTAGATTCAACACAATAGATGAGTAAACCTTATTGGTGATTCCAAGTTCAAACTAAGTTGTTCAACTAGTTGTGCGTTATCATTTTATCCCTGGTTAACACAATCAACGAAGTTCCAATAAGGGGTGACGAGCAAAATAAACGCCACATATGTGTGCGGATGACCAAAAATTGAGCAAAGCACATAAAAATAGCATAATGCAATCAAACTAATAACCTAGGTTGTTAGTGCGATTTGTGCTAAAAGAAAAAAATAATTGCTCAAACAAGAAGAAGGTTGTGTGCCTCTCTGTTGTGCGGTGGCACTGACCAGAGGATAAGCAGAACCTAAATATTCTAGAATTCACTGCTGTTTGCGCCTCTCTGTTATGCGGTGGCACTGACCCGAGGCTTTGCATCTCTTTGAAAGCTCTTAGAATAGTTTCTTCTTGTCAAAATACCCGTAGACTGCTCAAAAATCTCCAGCGGAACGTTGATTACCATATAAGTTTGAGATACAAATGCTAGTTGAAAGAATTAAACCTTAAATCATCACCAATGGGAGTCAAAAATCTGTGTATGGATTTAAGTGGACAAGTATACTGACAATCATAGTGAGCTACAATTCTTGAAAATTCAAATTAGTGTGTGCATATGGTTGCTCTAGTATGATTTCCTAAACTTGCAAATGACTCTCGATGAAAACAAGAATCTAGCATCAAAAGATTTTAGTAACATGTCCCAAATGATTTGAGAAACCTATATGATTCCAAACTGAATTGTTCCAGCTATGATCAAAGTAACTTGACGCTACACTACTCCAGAAAAAAAAATCTGATAGATACCTATCTTAGGATTTCAACCTCACACAAAAATTCAAGATGATGTGTCTAGGTTTGTATTAAATTTCTAGTTATTTAAGATAGTTGTATTCAATAAAACTAGTAAGTCAATGGGCCAGACGTGCGATTGGACCATAAGCATGAGTAAAATCACACGATTGGATCACAAAAATAAACCAATCGCATGGATGAAGGTGACCGAATGACACAGTCGCACGACTGACTTCTAGTCGCACGACTGAAGGTGACCAACTGTGCTAATCGCACGACTGATCTTCAGTCGCACGAATCAACTATGCGACTGGGCTCAGTCGCACGACTGAAGGAAACCCTAGTATAAATAGAGGGGGAGTCGGTCGCAGTCATTCATCACTCCTAAATCGCACCCAAATCGCACGACTCTATCATTACTCTGCCTAATTTTCAATTGATCACTCTAAACCACTGATTATTGTACACTGACGATTTCTAGTTATTCTACAGGTAATGTGCAGTGAAATCCACTCAAATGTCCATTGATTTAGGCCCTAAATAGACTGAATTGAACCCTAAAAAGAACCGAGACTTAGTTTGTCTAAGAAACTAATTAAACTAAGTACATTGTTAAATTAAAGGTTATTAGGTGCTATATCGGACATTTGCGAGTCTAATGAGCCAAACCACTTTGCCTAACATTAAATTGGCTCAAAATTTGAATTTGAATGGAACAGACAGTCTGTCATACAAATGGACACCCTGATGAACTTCAGTCGCACGACTGAGATGGGCGAATGGCCAAATCGCACGACTGCACCATGCGTATGAGTTCAGTCGCACGACTCGGGTAAACGCTATTGGGTTTGTTGGACCATATCAAAGTAGTTTAACCTTTAAACATGAAACCGCAGCGGAATATAACTTTAATATTATCATTTGTAATCTTAAAATTAAGGCTCATATCATGACAACAACAAACCCAAGCACATAAGGATCATTTATATGTGTATGAACCAGCTATCAACAAGAAATAACAACCAAAAACAAACCATGGAACTACCTTCCAAAGGCTGCTGAAAAACGGGATTTTGATGAAGAGAATGATGTTGTTGAATAGCCAAAACACCAAGGAAAGGTGTCCTCAAGCATCCATACCCACAAGCATCAAGCAAACACCATTCTTGCTAGGATTTGTGCACCAAAACGGATCAAGAAGGCTGCTGGAATCTCATTCCAGCTGTGAACTCTTTCTTCCAAAAGAAGAGTTTTGTTCTTGTGATCCTTTTGCATAAGAGAGAGAGAGAGAGCAAGATGGAGTGTGTGTAGTTCAGGGGTTTTAGTTCCAAGACCTCAAATGAAACCAAAGGAAGCCAACCCCCTTAAGGGGCGGCAGAAACCCCCTTAAAATTTGGGTTTTCCCCCCAATTTAATCTACCAGATGTTTTAACTAGTAATTAGGATAAGTTATGTAATTACCCTTATAATTATACAACTTATACACACATTCCTATTATTATATGATGTTATTTAACTAACTTAAATAACTTTACAAACAATACCTATGAACAAAATATCCTTATAAATTGTTCAATCTCATATGCAACTTATTTAGAAAACCCATTTTCTAAATTGGTGTATTTATTTAATTGCATGATCATATCATCACTTAAATATTATTTTGGTGTTTGCTAAGCTTGTTATTCGGTATGACCCGACTTGGATCATAACGTACTAACCACATCAATGTTCTATGTGTCTTGGGCATAAAGAATCCAACAAACGCATGGGATAGCATATGACTGACCCCAGTCGCATGCTCAGTCGTACGAAAGAGCTCAATCGCATAATTAAATCTCAGTCGCATGGTTCATTCGCATGACAGAACAGAAGATTTCAAGTTAAGTGAATCAAACTGTTACACATTGACACACACTAATGTTTATTTCCATTTTGTGATAGATGACGAGTCGTTGGCCCATGAGCACTAAGCACAATATTTGTGCTCATCTAGATCTCACCTCAACGAATGTTGCAGACTTCTCTGGCATTATTACCTTTCTACAGAGATCGAGGATCTTCCGTGCCATTTCGACACCATGCATACCATACTGATCCCTTCAGCAGGCCTTCTGGGAAGGCATGGTCGTTGATAGGACCACAGAGACCCACTGTATTAAAAGCTTCATCCTCAGTCATGCCATAGAGATCACAGAGGAGGATCACAGGATAGTATTAAAGTTTGGAGATGATTCTGATTGCCCGACCCACTTGCACCCACTCATAGTGCGCGGCTGCTTTCTACGAGCCAAGTACTCAGGGGACATCACCGCAGGTGTGCTCAACAAGAGCAACCTGTGCCCCCAATTCAAGTACTTGACACATGTGCTGCTTAAATGCATAGCCTCCAGGAAAGGAGGCTTCGATGAGTTATCAGACCAGATACAGAATGCCTACATGGCATTGGTGCTGAACCACCCGTTCATCTTCCCCCAGATGATCTTCACCAACTTGGAGGAGAACATCGAGGTGATGGGGAAGGAGGGATTCTATATGTATCCTCGCTTCATGCAGACGATCATTGATCAGAAGCTCCCTCAGCTACCTAAGGAGAAGGAGGATGCGGTGGTACTTGAGGTGATGGATGACACCATATTGGGTCGCATGAAGGTATACAGGGGAAAGCAGGTTAAGCCCCCTATGAGGAGACTGTTCGAGCACCTAGCCCGAGAGGATTACATGGTGTCGGCAAGGCGTAAGTGGCGCCACTAGGAGAGTGACTCAGATGTTGAGCAGATTGCTCTTCTAGCTGATGACTTCGATGATGATGACAGTGGTGATAGTGGAGACTTTGGCCCTGCTTCTTCTAGTACCACCACTTCACATGTTACACCTCCACCACCCATTCATGGAGATACCACCACAGCTAGTTTCCATAAGGATTTTTGTCCTCCTTATGTGGAGGAGGAGAGTGATGAGGAGCCATTGACCAGGACGGTGGGCAGCATGGGATAGAGGCGGTTAGAGGACGCCAAGCTATGATTAGGGAGACTAATAAAGATCCCACTTATACCCCAGACCAGCTCAGCATCCCAGGGGGAGCATCCTCCTCGAGGGGTTCGAGGAAGAAAGGAATGGTTCAGCCCCATGGGATGAAGCCGAAAAGACGGAGGTTCACGCTGATTCCTACCTCCACCACCACTGCCATCATATCTACCACAACCACTCACTCACCCACTACTACCTCACCCATCACCACTACCACAGCCACTTCACCACCTATCTACACTACTTCCACCACCACTACAGCCTACCCATCACCACCCACACATATACCACCACCCATATTCACCACAGCTACCACCACTACCACCAGCCGCAAGCCCGGACCATCATCCCACCACACCACATTCACTACTAGATCTCCTCTACCCTTCAGTGGAGTTGAGGAACAGCTGTCAGCACTGAATTGTATGGTGCTAAAGCTGTTGGCAGTCGATGATGAGAAGACTACTCAGCTAAGACAGTTAATGGAGTTAACTGCAGCCCAATCACAGCAGATCTCTCAACAGGCTCAGGAGATCGCCCAACTCAAAGAGCATAAAGCCGAATCAGCAAAGAAGATTGAAGAGTTAGAGACATCTATCCGGTCTATCATGCTCAAGCTTAAGGGATCAAAAAAGAGCCTCTAAAGATCAAAGAAGATGATGAAGATGATAGTGAGGATGAGGAGGATGATGATGAGGATGAGACAAACGATAGAGATGATGAAGGAAGAGAGGAGGATGATAAGGATGATGATGAGGAAAGATGAGATACATCTGCTTCAGGCACCACACAAGCAAGAGAGAGGCGGACCAAGAAAAACCAAGATCAAGGTGCCTTAACATCAGCCCGGACTGCAGAAGAGCATATGATTCAAGACAAAAGTAATACTTAGATGTTTCTGTATTTTGAACTTTTGTGTATTTGAATCATGTATTAAAACTTATGTAATGAATGTCTATGTATATATTTGATTATTTAACTGTCTTGATTATCTACTAATGAATGATGTGTTACATGTTTAACTCAAGTAGATCCACACTATCAGCAAGATGAATACGATGTTGCTCCCCTTTAGCAGATCAAGACTCAACTCACAATGATACTTGATCTGCAAGGGATAGTTAGGAGGTTTGTGAGTTACACTCCTCAAGAAGGAGAAATAATTCACGACCTTACTAATGAGCAACTGGCTGAAATGTTCCGATTGAATCCAGATGAGATCGTGAAGGATGCTCCTACAGTTGACATAGATAGTGACGATGAGCTTAACGATGTGGATGAGATTAAGATTGAAGACGTCACAACACAACATTATCCAGAGTATGCTGACAACAAGGGAAATGTGGTCCCCAATCTAGGTGACACTCTTGTCAGTGATACATTTCAAACACTGGATAAAATGGAGCAGGAGTCGGAGAAGAATAAAGATCAAGCCCAAGCCTCGAACGCCTATGTCAACATCAAAAAGGCTGAATGGGTGGCATGTTTTATAGAGATCAGAGCCCAACGCAGTGCTCCAAAGCCTAGTACCTACACCAAGCTCTACAAAGTAAAGAAGCATCTGCAGGTGTCAGGAATGATCATAGCGTGGGCATATTTTGATGATCTAAATTTGTATGCTATCAAGAGAGAGAAGGGGATCGAGTACTTCAGATTCTCACATGATCTAAAGACTCTACCCGGTTTTGAGCTTAACTAGCTGGCCAAATTGAAGCTGTTATATGCTGACCCTCGAAAGATGTCAGGCTGGTTTGAAGCAACTTTGAAGAGAGAGTACCACACTAGGTGGGTCAACATCAATCCTTAATAACCAACGAGGTATATCAGAAGATCTGAAGTTGATGCCATTACTGGAAAGCTAAAGATTATGCTGAAGTGGAGTCTTCCGCACACAATGTCGAGAATCCCTCCACGGGAAATGCCTCAGGATTTCACTCCACACTTTAAATGGTGGTACTACGATTGGAGAACAGGTGAGGCGGTCATAGTGTTTAACAGAGATGGAAATATGGAAACAATCAGGGTGTTTGACCTAATGTGGCTTACTAACTTGTCAGCTAATGATGTTTACACCTTATACAAGTGGCCACTATTCTATTACGCGCAAGACATTGTACAAGCCCTCTAGTTTCAAAATGTCATAAGGCTCTGTTTCGCATTTGAGATACATGATGGAGCTACAAGAGAGGAGAAGTACCAGAAGTTTAAAGAACTGATGAAGAATGTTAGACAATAGAGTAAACTAGGTCCAAGGGGGAGTTTGTAGATACATGTGTACCTAGTTTAGGAGCTCAAATGTAAAATGTCTTTCATGTCAATCATATATGTAATAGAATGGGTACTGAATGAAATATATTTTGTGGTTATGCTTATAATATTGAATATTTCATTACTTAATGTTTGATAACGTATGATTGAATTAACTATATAGGTTGTGGTTGTTTACATAGTTCTTTGTCAAGAATGGTTGAGAAATATGTCTAAACTTAGTCATGTGAAGTTCTTATCTGAATGGCCCATGCTAATGGACCATACGCATGAATAACTTCATGCTAATGAACCAGTCACACGACTGAACCAGGAGATTGGATCAGTCGCACGATTGTGACATGAGATTGGCTCAGTCGTGCGACTAAACACTCAGTCGTGCGGATGGATCAACCGCATGACTCAGTCGCACGAATGAGAAACCCTAACCTATAAATACCACTTAATTTGTGGAAAAACAGAACAATTCGAATCCCTACGTACTAAATCGTACCCTAGCCGTCCAGAGAATTGATAGAACCTGTTCCAAGTTCATAGATCGCACTAAATCGGTTTGCAATCGTTCTTAATGTTTAGATTCAACCTAAGATCGATTCTACGTGCGTTCTTACTGATTGGATCGCCAATCAAATAGGATTCACACTATTTGAGTTGGTATACACGTAAAGCAGTTAGTACTCCATCCCGTACACGGTCCTAACAACTCAAAATAATTGTCTCTTTGAATGGGGACCCGAACAAGAAGAGTCTTTTGAGACATTGAAAGGCAAGTTGTGTAACGCTCCTATTCTCACACTTCCTGATGGAAACGATGACTTTATCGTGTATTGTGATGCTTCTAATCAAGGTCTTGGTTGTGTTCGCATGCAACGAGGCAAAGTCATAGCATATGCATCGAGGCAATTAAAGGTTCATGAAGTGAACTACACAACTCATGATCTTGAACTTGGTGCCGTGGTTTTTGCATTAAAGATTTGGTGACACTATCTTTATGGGACGCAATGCATAGTCTACACCGATCATAAGAGTCTCCAACACGTGTTCAATCAAAAGGATCATAATATGAGGCAAAGACGTTGGATTGGGTTGATTGGAGACTACAACTGTGACATTCGCTACCACCCTGGAAAGGCAAACGTTGTAGTCGACGTGCTGAGTGGCTAGGTCCATAACAAGATTGTCTCAGTACAAGAAATTTGAGGTCGAAAACAATGGTTTGATACGTTCGGGGAATTTGAGACCGAGATACATGTGGATGTTAACGATACTATTATCATGCTTCAAAACATAAGGATTGAAAGTGATCTCGAGTTATGTATTCGTGAGGCTCAACAAGCAGCATTAACCGACGAAGGGAAAGTTGAAGATTTCCCATCTAACGTTCGGTCCCAACTAGAGACAAAACCGAACGGCATGTGGTACTTCTTGAATCTACTTTGGATCCCGAATCATGATATCCTTCGACACTTCATCATGAACGAAGCTCATCAAGCTCAATACTCCATTCATCCTGGCTCCGATAAGATGTACATGGACCTGTGTGGTCAATATTGGTGGCCTGGAATGAAGAAAGATATCACGTCATATGTTTCCTAGTGTCTCTCATGTGCAAGAGTCAAGGCCGAGCATCAATGACCAAGTGGTTTACTTGAGCAACCTGAAATCCCTATGTGGAAATGGGAACATATATCCATGGATTTCATAACCAAGTTACCTCGTTCTCCTCATGGTCATGATAGTATATGGGTGATTGTTGACCGTTTGGCCAAGACGGCACATTTCATACCAATACGAGACACATACAAAGTTTCAAGTCTGGCTCGCATCTACATGATGAAATTGTGAGTCGTCATGGCGTGCCGTTGCACATCATATCCGACCGAGATACTCGTTTCACTTTACACTTTTGGTCGTCTATGCAAGAACTCGTGGGTACTCAATTGGATCTAATTACGGCTTACCATCCTCAAACTGATGGTCAAACCGAACGAACAATTCAAACCCTCAAGGATTTGCTACGACTGTGTGTCCTTGACTTTGGTGGTGATTGGGATGCGCATTTACTGCTCGCAGAATTTTCGTATAACAATAGTTATCACTCAAGTATCAAGATGGCACCATTCGAAGCACTTTATGGTCGTAAATGTCGATCACGGATCTTCTAGACTGACATTGGTTAAAAGTTTATCACTGCACCTGAACTCATACAAGAAACAACCGATAAAGTCTCCACAATCCGCAAGAACCTTGAACTGGCAAGAAGTCGACAAAAGAGTTATGCCAATATGCATTGTAAGCCATTGGAGTTCCAGGTTGGAGACATGTTTCTTCTTATGGTTTCTCCGTGGAAAGGTGTCGTTCGCTTTGGAAAGAAGGGGAAACTGGCTCCAGGATTTGTAGAACCTTTTAAAATCCTGAAAAGGATTGGGAAAGTGGCTTATAGACTAGAACTACCTTCCATCCTTAGTGGAGTTCATCCTGTGTTCCATGTCTCAAATTTGAGAAAGTGTTTGGCCGACGAGAGTCTGCATGTTTCACTGGAAGACGTCCAGATCAATGAGTCATTTCACTTTGTTGAGAGACCTGTAGAAATTATAGATCGTATTATGAAGAAGACTAGAACCACAACTACTCCAATTGTCAAGGTGCGTTGGGAGAATAAGTGTGGAGCTGAGTTCACTTGTGAGCGTGAGGATCATATGAAGACAAATTATCCGCATTTGTTCACTTAGTTCATTCTTAATTTCGGGATGAAATTTTTTTAAGTTGGAGAGACTGTAACATCATGTAATTTTGGTTAATTAAAAGTTAGCTTTATTATAATATTGTAAGGGTCATTGTTGTCTTAATGTAACTATGAGGGTTATTTATGTTTGTTTCCATTAAATCTTTAATCTGAAAGATAATATTTTAACTATTTAATTGAACTTAACAACAACAACAACAACAACAATAATAATAATAATAATAATAATAATAATAATAGTAATGTTAATAATAATAATGTTATTAATAATAATAATTTGTAAAAAATTATTAAAATTAGAAATATTTAAAACTTAAAATAGTTAAGTTAGGGGGTAGTTTGTCATTTTTAATACTTTAATATAAAGGTTTGCGCATAATATAATAAAGTACAAACCACAAGGACCGTTTGTGTAAATCACTAAAACCCAACTCCCCTTTTTCTCTTCCCCCGTAATTCCGGCCATCTCTCCGGCCAAGCTTCGGCGAGGCTCAAACTAACTTAAATCGTTCGATTACCGACCTTAAACTGTTCCAAATCGTTTCGTGAACATGTTTCGAACTTAAACACACACTTTAACTGTGTTTAATCATCAGTTACTAGTCTAATCGATTACATAACCGATCCACATTAAACTACATAGTCGTTCGAGCTTTAAAGCATAAATAAAATCTAATTAATCGAACCTATACAATCATCTAACTAATCCTAATCATTCACAACTTCCAATTGCACCTGAAAACACACAAACAATTATTTGATTCGCAACCTTGTCGTGACCTGCTATTGTTCGAACACCACCATTCGTGTTTCAAAACTCGAATTAAACAGAGGGCTTTTCATATTTGAGTTCATTAGAAGCTACTTGTATAACGAACTTGATTATCATCGTCATTTGAATATCGAATTGGTGCTAAGAAGTCGCAATCTGCTCTTGTACTCGTTCATCATCGGAATTAACTCCAACCGGGTAATTAAACGTTGCTACGTATTTGCTTTCAAGTGGGTAACAAAAGCCCCGTGTTTGCTTTCATTATCAACAACAAATTTGGGTTGATTTGGATCCACCTGATTCTAGGGTTCTTGATTTGAGGGAAATCAGTAGGGATGTTTTGTTTTAAATTTTAAAACACAACTCTTAACACATCCTTGGCCCTTAGCTCATTGGTGAAACACAAGCCTCCTTTCTAAGAGGTCCGGGGTTTGAACCCGGGCCACCTCACATATTTTTAAGGGCTTTTTGACTTATAAAAAAATCTAGAAAATTGATAAAAATTATAAAAAGAAGTTTTGTAACTTTTATTATTATTAAGATTATTTAAGTAAATTTCAGAATTTTTTCTAATAGATATAAAAATTACTTTTATAAACTTCAAATATTTTTACCACCAAAGATTTACTGTATTTTTTTAGTTTTAATAAATATATTTTTAATATAACATATTAAAAAAATTATTGTTTTTGGAAATTTTTATTAAATGGAATTGTAAATAATAATTAATAAATTATTATTGGACTAAACATTTTTCTTTCACTTAATTTTGTTTGATTCATGATTAGTTCACATATTGCATTTGAACTTTATTAATTGATATAGTCGATTCAGTTACTTTTTTTTCTATTAAAACATATAAAGAATATATTTTTGTTTAAAGTATTTATAAAAATGCCAAAATACCCAAATTCCACTTTAAACCCTAGCTCTCGTTAAAACGTTAAACTTATTATATTTAAGCTTAAACCATGTAAATATTTATATATTCTTGGGTGCATTGTGAAGGATTTTGCGTTGGAACACCTATTTAAGATTTTCTTATTAATCGTCGTTCTATACTTATTTGATCAAGTGAGTATTTCTATACCTTTTTTCATATTTTCACACTTTGGGGTGAAACATGTTACATTATAACTATTGCACTTGTAAAACGTTTGATTCTTGTAAACTTATGGCAATTTACTTGTATGTTGTGGTTAGTTGATCTTTGTAGCTACCATGTAATATCGATTATATGTACAATCATTAACTAGTGCTAGCCTGGCGACGTTATAGATCTATGGGCCTGACAAGCCTGCTTGGTTAATCCAAGTACACTTAGCTAATCGTATATACTTGTAAACGTTTGAGACTTGTAAAAATCTGTCACGGTTTGATTGTGCATTCTGTCTTACATCCCTAGTTACTTTGTTCTCTAACTTATAACATGAATTGCCATCTTTTATATACTTATGTATTGAAAACTATGGAAATCTCACCAACATTATTGTTGACCTTTTATTTTTAACATGTCTCAGGAAATGCTCAAGTATGATTACTACTCTTTGAAGCTTATCACATCTAGGACT
>BJCM01168078.1:0-18715 GCA_018326385.1 Flaveria bidentis | reverse complement strand
CTATGCTCCCGAAGAAGGAGAAATCATTCATGACCTCACTGATGAGCAACTGGCAGAGATGTTCCGGTTGAATCCGGATGAATTGGTCAAAGATGCCCCTACCGTCGATTTTGCTAGTGATGACGAGCTACACGATGTTGATGAGATAGAGATTAAAGAGGTCACAGCACAACACTATCCTAAATATACTGATTGAGAGGGAAATGTAGTTCCCGATTTTGGTGACACACTCGACAGTGGTTCGTATGCTAAATTGGATACGATGGAAAGGGAGACCGAGAAATCTAAAAGCTAAGCCCAAGCCTCGGACGACGATGTTGAGACTAAAAAGGCCGAGTGGGTGGCTTGTTTTGCAGAGATCCGTGCCCAACGCATATTGCCGAAACCGAGTGCCTACACCAAGATCTACAGAGTAAAGAAGCATCTGAAGGTGTCTGGCAAGATTATAAGCGTGGGCTTACTTGGAGGATCTAAATGTATATGCTGTGAAGCGGGAGAAGGGAATCGAGTACTTCAGATTTTCACATGATCTAAAGACTCTCCCTGGTTTTGAGCTCAACCAGTTGGCATGCCTGAACCTGTTGTATGCTGATCCTAGGAAGATGTTTGGCTGGTTTGAAGCTGGATTGAAGAGAGAATACCACACATGATGGGTTAAATTTAAGCCTCAGCAACCTACAAGGTACATTCGGAGGTCGGAGGTGGACCCAAGGACTGGGAAACCCAAAGTGGGGTTGAAGTGGAGTCTTGCTCGTATTATGTTAAAGATCTCCATGAGGGAAATGCCACAGGACTTCACTCCCCACTTCAAGTGGTGGTATTATGACTGGCGAATAGGAGAAGAGGTCATAGTGTTACAGAAAGAGCGCCAAATGGAGACCATTAGGGTATTTGACCCAATGTGGCTAACCAACCTGTTAGCTAATGATGTTTATACATTATACAGGTAGCCATTATTCTATGATCCTCAAGATATAGTACAGGCCCTCTAATTTTAGAATGTGATAAGACTCTGCTTTTCTTTTGAGATACACGCTTAAGTCATAGTTGAGGAGAGGCATAAGAAGTTTGACGAGCTAATGAAGGATGCTAGACAATGATAGAAACTAGGTCCAAGGGGGAGTTTGTAGGTGCATATGTACCTAGTTTACGATCTTAATGTAATATGTCTGTCATGTCCTTAATGTAAATGAAATATATGGGTTGAATGAAATAGATTATTTGATGAATGATCTTAATGTTGAATGTTTTAGTGTATGAATGTTTATTGTTTATTAACGTATATTTAACTAATTATATAGGTTTGTGGTTGTTTGAATAAATCTTAGTAAAGTAATGATTGAGAAACATATTCAAACTTAGTCGTGTGAAGTTCTCATGCGAATGGCCCATGCAAATGGACCATACGTATGAACAACTTCATGCTAATGACCAGTCGCACGACTGAACCAGGAGACTGGATCAGTCGGACAATTGCAACATGAGATTGACTCAGTCGCACGACTAAACACTCAGTCGTGCGAATGGATCAACCGCATGACTCCATCGCATGACTGAACCATGCTAATGGTTCAGTCGCACAAATGAGAAACCCTAACCTATAAATACCACTTAATTCGTGGAAAAACGTAACACTTCGAATATATACGTACCCTAGCCATCCAGAGACCTCTAAGAACCTGTTCCAAGTTCATAGATCGCACTAGATTAATTACCAATCATTCTTAATGTTTAGATTCAATCTAACATTGTTTCTACGTGTGTTCTTACTGATTGGATCGCCAATCAAATAGGATTCCACACTATTTGATTTGGTATACACGTATATCAATTAGTACATCGTCCAGTACACGATCCTAACAATTTCCAATAAGAGGCGACGAGCAAAATAAATGCCACAAATATGTGTGGATGACCATAAAAATGAGCAAAGCACATGGAAAAACTGCTAAGTGCAATCAAGCTAATAACTTATGTTATTGGTTCGTTATGTGCAAAAGAAAATTAAATGCTCTAACAGGAAGATAGGCTGTGTGCCTCTCTGCTATACGATGGCACTGACCTGAGAATAAACATAACCTAAATATTCTAGAATTCATTTTTGCTTGCGCCTCTCTACTATGCGATGGCATTGACTTAAGGCTTGACATCTCTTTGAAAGCTCTTAGAATAGTTTCTTCTTGTCACATACACGTAGACCACTCAAAAACCTCTTGAGGAATGTTGATTACCATATAAGTGTGGGATCCACAAAAGCTTGTTGAAATAATCAAACCTAACTCATCACCAATGTGAGTCAAAAATCTATGTATGGATTTAAGTGGACAAATATACTGACAATCATCGTGGCTGCAACTCTTGACAGTCAAAATCATTGTGTAAATCTTATAGCTCTAGTATGATTTCCTGAAATTGCTATTGACTCTCGATCAAAACAAGAATCTAGCATCAAAATGTTTTACTAAAGTGTTCTAAATGACCTGATATACCTGTATGATTCCATAATGAATCTCTCCAGAAATGATCAAATTAACTTGAAGCTGGTCTGTCTAGGAAGAAAAATCTGTTAGACCTTTTCTAAAAGATTTCAATCCATCTCAAATCAAAAAACAAAAAAATATGTCTTGTGTTGTTTTATCAAGTTGTTTTTCTGTTTTTTTCTAGTCTTTTTTACGTAAAAGTCGGACTATACAACTAAATGAAATCTATGAATCACTCACTAAAAGTGGTCACGTCTGAGGTGACCAATCAGTTTTAAATTAAACGTTGCCACATCTGAGGTGACCAATCGGTTTTAAATTAAAAGGATCACGTCTGAGGTGATCAAACGGTTTTAAATTAAAAGGATTACGTCTAAGGTGATCAAACGGTTTTAACTTAAAAAGGTCATGTCTGAGATCATCGGTGTTCATAATGTTAGATATCAAAAAGTAAAAGTTTAAGTGTTTGAAAGTGTATGAGGTCAAACTCATAAGTATGAGCCAATCGCATGATTGGACCATAAGTATGAGCCAATCACATGATTGGACCTTAAGTATGAGCCAGTCTCACGATTGGACCATGAGTATGGCGCAACCATGAGATTGGATCACGAGAATAAACCAATCGTATCACTGGATGAGGAAGTCTAAGCCAGTCGCACGAATGAAGCATGCGTATGGGTCCAGTCGCACGACTGAACATTAAAACAGTATAAATAGAGGGGTTAGTCAGTCGCATTCCTTACCACCCTTCAAATCTCTCAAAAACCTCTCATACGCAAACACTCTGCCTAAATTTCTAATATTGTGATTATTCTCTGATTGTGATTCTAACTGTCATTCTACTCATCTACAGGTACTGTGAGATTGAAATCGACCCTAATGAATGATATTATCGAACCCTAAATGACCTAATCGGTTAAAATCAAGAAATAAGAATAACTCTTCAACATAGACCCTTTAAATGGACAGAATCGTTGATTTAAAGGACATTAAGTGCTATTTAGAGTCCCTGCGAATCTAATGAGTCTAAACACAAAGTTTTATAAAGTTTTGACAAAGATTCAGACTTAGAGTTTCAAATAGAGCATCAAGCGAATGGACACTCCGAATGAATCTCAGTCGCACGATTGAGCCAGGCGCACGATTCAATCGCACGAATGGATCAATTGATGACTAAGTCGCACGACTGACTCAACCGCATAGCTTAACATATGACTAAGTTCACTCGCAGACTCAATCACATGACTGAACTCAGCCGCAGTCTCAATCGCACGACTGAACTCAGTCGTATGGTTCAATCGCACGATTGAACCAGCTTGATAAAAAAAACAGTTTAAGTTTCAACTGTCATATCCTATACACAACTCTAATGTATATGTTCATTGTGTTACAACAACATGGCTAATAGATGGACGATGAGCACCACGCACAATATATGTGCTCATCTTGATGCTACCTCTAGGAACGTTGCTGAGTTCGCTGGGATTATAGCCTTTCTACGTAGATCGAGGATCTACAAGGCTCTTTTTGTTCCCTGCACACCTTATCGATCTATACAGCAGACCTTCTGGGAAGGTGCTTTGGTTGACAGGTCCTCTAAGCCCCACAATATTCGGAGCTCGATTTTTTGGACAGGAGATTAGGTTTACTGCAGACGATCTAAGGCGAGTTCTGGATCTGGGTGAGGATGGTACCCACCTAACCAAGCTACATCCTCTGGCTGTTCGAGGTTGCTTTCTGCGGATGAAATACACTGGGGATATCAAGGCAGGTGTGCTCAACAAGAGCAACTTGTGCCCCCAGTTCAAGTACTTGGCTCATGTCATCCTCAAGTGTATATCATCAAGGAGAGGAGGATTAGATGAGATGTCACATCAAAACCAGAACGCATATGTTGCTCTAGTGCTGAACCACCCGTTCAGTTTCTCCCACATGCTATTCTCCTACATGACAGAGAACATCGAGGCAAAGGGCAAGGAAGGCTTCTGCATGTACCCAAGGTTTCTACAGATGATTATTGACGAGAAGCTTCCTCTGCTACCGAAAGAGAAGGATGATGCTATTGTTCTAGAGGTTATGGATGACACTATGTTGGGTAGGATGAAGGTCTACTGGGGGAAGCAGATGAAGCCCCCGGTCAGGAGAGTGTTCTCATTTGGCCAACGAGGAGTATGTGGCGCCCTCTCACAAGAAGTGGCGTCACGACGATAATGATTCTGATGTAGAGCCCATAGTGGTTCCAGCTGGCAAAGACGACGATGATGATGACGACCTTGATGATGGTCAAGGTGGTGGAGATGTCGGCCCCAGTCATTCAAGGGCTGCTGGCATGTCTAATATATCTCCCCAACCTACTCACAGTACTACTGCTTCTCCTGGTGGATCTAAGCAAACTGCTTTCTACCAGGACTTCTTGATAGATGAAGATGAAGAGTCAGACAATGAGCCACTCACGAGGACAGTTAGGAGCAGGGTTGTGGCCATTGAGAAGGGTACAGAGGAGGTCGATGGACGCCCAGCTGGTACTGCAGGTGATGATACTGATGTCATCGATCCTAGTTACATACCTGACCAGCCCATTAGCTCAGGAGGAGCTTCTACCAAGAGGTCTAGGAAGAAGAGGATGGCCCAACCTTATGGAAAAAAGGATAAGAGGCCAAGGTTTACTTTGATCACATCTTCTACTACTACCACCACTGCCATAGCCATTGCCACCACTGTCACAACCACTACCACCACTACCACACCCACTACCACAATCACCACACCATCCACCACTCATACACCTACTTCCACCACACTCACAATACCCAACACCATTCCACAACAATCCATTCCCATTCCTCCTCCTATCGTCACCACATCCACCAATACCACAACCACTCACCAAGCTGGTCCCTCCACCCAATCCACATTCACACCTAGACCTACTCTTCCCATGGTCGAGTTAGAGGAGCTGTTGGCTAGCTTGAATCGGATGGTGCTAATGCTTATTGCTACTGATGATCTGAGGGCTACTCAGATCAATCAGCTGATGGCGGTGAATGCGGCTCAAGCAAAGAAAATTGCTCAGCTAAGTGAGAAGAACACTCAATATGATAGGGCTTTAGGTCGAGCTCACCATGCGCTTAAAGGTCAAAATGAGATGGTGTTGGCATCGGTGAAGAGGATAGAGGATATAGAGAAGAAGAATAAGAAGATATTGTTAAAGCTAAAAGGATCCAAGAGTGAGCCGTTGAAGATCAAAGATGGTGATGATGTTGATTGATGATGATGAGCTCATAGAAGATGAATCTGAAGAAGAAGAAGATGAGGATGAGGGAGCTGGACCGAGTGGAAAGGATAAGGAGGATGATCATGATAACGATCAAGAAGGTGATGCTGCTGCATCAGCCTCTACTCAAGCTCAGGAAATGCGCACAAAGAGAAATCAAGATCAAGGAGCCTCGTCCTCAGCTCCTCAAGCTGAAGAGACGTCAGATCAAGAAAAAGGTAATGATTAGATGTCTTTGTATTTAAAACTTTTGTACTTGAATTATTTATTACATTAATGTAATTAATGATTATCTATGTTTGTTTATGTTTCAATGTCTTGATTAATGACTTATGGGTGGTGTGTTAAATGTTTAATCAAACAAATGAAACTCAACAACAAGATGAGTATGATGTCATCCCCTTTCAGCAAATCAAGACTCAACTCATGATGATTCTTGATTTGCAAGGGATCGTCAGAAGGCCAGTGAGCTACACTCCTGAAGAAGGAGAAATCATTCATGATCTGACCAATGACCAGCTAGCTGAGATATTCCGACTCATTCTTGATGAAATTGTCAAAGATGCTCCAGAAGTTGATGTCCTAAGTGACGAGGAGCTACAGGATGTAGATGAGATTGAGATTGAGGATGTTACAACTGAGCATTATCCAGAGTACATTGACCCTGCGGGCAATGTTATCCCCAAGTTGGGTGATACTTTTGGCAGTGCTACTTTTGAGAAGCTGGGGGAGATGGGGAAAGAGAAAGAAAAAGATGAAAGCCAAGCCCAAGATTCTGATGCTAATGTTGATATAAAGAAAGCTGAATGGGCCGCTTGCTTTGCTGAAATGAAAGCCCAGCGTGCGCCTCCAAAGCAGAATGCCTACACCAAACTCTACAGAGTAAAGAGACATCAGAAAGTATCAGGCAAGATTATCGCATGGGCATATTTTGAAGACTTGGAAGTCTATGCAGTTAAAAGAGAGAAAGGGATCGAGTACTTTAGATATTCACATGATCTGAAGACTCTTCCTTGTTTTGAGCTCTACCACCTGGTATGCTTAGATCTTTTGTATGCCAACCCGAGATAGATGTCGAGATGGTTTGAGGATGCATTGAAGAAGGAATACCACACCAGATGGGTAAACTTCAGACCTCAACAACCTAAGAGGTTTATTCGTAAGTCTAAAGTTGATCCTATATCTGGAAGACCGAAGGTAGTGCTGAAGTGGAGTTCCCCGCGCACAATGTCAAAGATTCCCTTATGGGAAATCCCTTAGGACTTCACTCCACACTTCAAATGGTGGTATTATGATTGGCGGATGGGAGAAGCGGTTATAGTTTTAAACAGAGAAGGAAAGATAGATACTATCAGGGTATTCGACCCAATGTGGCTTACTAACTTGTCTGCTGAAGATGTCTATAGTTTATACAAGTGGCCACTGTTCTATGAAATGCAAGACATTGTACAAGCTCTACAGTTCCAACATGTTATAAGGCTTTGCTTTGCATTTGAAATACACGCATGAGTCATAAGAGAGGAGAAGTACAAGAAGTTCCAAGAACACATGAAGAATGTTAGAGGATAGGGTAAACTAGGTCCAAGGGGGAGTTTGTAGATACATGATGTTCCTAGTTTATGTGCTCAAATGTAAAAGTCTTTCATGTCTTACACATGTGTAATGTAATGGTTCAATGAAATATAATATGTGGTTGATGTTTATTAATGTTTAATTGTTTCATATTATTATTGTGTTAAGTATAATTCATATGTATGAACTTATTATATAGGTTTGAGGTTGTTGTTCATAGTTTTTCGTCATTAATGATTGAGAAATATGTTCAAATTAGTCGGGCGAGTATTCATGCTAATGGACCATACCTATGGACCATACGCATGAATATATCATGCTTTCTGAACCAGGAGATGGATCAGTTGTATGATTAAGACATAAGATTGACTCATTCGCACGACTAAACCTTTATTCGTGCGTATGACTCAGTCGCATGATTTAGTCGCACGACTGAACCATACTAATGGTTCAGTCATATGAATGGAAACTACAAACTTATAAATACCACTTAATTCGTGAAATTTTTTTTTGATAACACTTTATAATTTTCCAGAATACTTGAAACACTTGAAAAACCCTAGCCGTCCAAGACGTCCAAGACAACCAATCCAACTTCAAAGTTCGTTCTTGATCGATTCCTACTCATTCTTAATGTTTAGTTTATTCTTATATAGACCGGGTTAACATACTCACTGATTGGATCGCCAATCAAATAGGATTCCACACTATATGATATGGTCTCACGCAGAATCTGTTAGTATTCCGTACGTACACGATCCTGACAACTATTCCACCATGAAAGTGTCCTTTGTTGGAGCATACTAGTGGCATAACGAACTTTGAGTTCCTCAGGACACTCACAATTGATGAACGTATTTTCCATGCTTTCTAACCACTCAAGAAGTCAAGTGGCTCCTTCCTTTCCACTATAACTAGTGGGCTTGCATGAACTAAAGTGTTTGAACATGTAGGTTTGGTTATTGCGCCCTTGGTTTGCGCTATTTTCTCCTTGAGCATTTCCATTGTTGCTAGAGTTGGTCATTAAGGTGCTATTTAGTTCAACATAAACCATGGTCGGTATGACGGTAGCCATTTGACGAGCAATCATGGCGGCTAACTTTTGGTTGGAAGTTCCACGCTTTCCATGGTGACAAGACATGTTGGATATGAAATAAGTTAGTCATAGGAATTTGGAGATAAAAGGACAGTAAATCAAACAAGGATTATTCAAGATTTGTAAAGTACACATGGAATGATTCCATTTGGTAACGCATTACCATTTGGAAACATTGACACGTCAAGGTAAATTGACCCATTTGTCTTAGAAACTTGTGTATGTTGACCATAGTTTATCACTCATCCGAGAAATCCCCAAGATAAATAGTCCCGTAGGATTTATGCAAAATGCTTACATTAGCCCAAAGGCTTTTTACTAGGAAATCTAGAATACAGGTGCCTATGTGTCATACAATATTTCTTAGGTTCATGGAACCAAAAACTTGATGATATTCTCATAGATTAGACATAAAGTCAAAAGAATTAAACCCACGATATAAAGTGTACGATTCCACGTGTCGTCGAGAATAAGTTTAAGAAGTTTCATTCATCAGGGAGAATTAAAGAATTAAGGATAAGTTTAGGGGAGACAAGCAACAAAGTTAATACATTATAACGCAAACCTATCTAAAGGCATCAAGTTGCACATAAAGAAGCATCCCTAAATAGATAGCATCATATAGCATGCAATAATATATACTTACAAGAATGTAAAGATTCATCTATAAGGTTCATTCATAAACTATAGTCTAGGTCACCATTTCTAATAACCTAAATCCCTATAGTTACGGGCTCTAATACCAATCTGTCACACCCCAACCTTGACGGTGGAATCGTCAAGATGTGAGGGTTAAGATTGTTTATAGCCATATAATGCTATCATTTAATCAAAATATTATTACCATAAGTTTCAAAAATGCAAATTACAACCAAAAGTCTCAAACAAGAAATAACATAACATAAGATAAATCCAAGAAATTTTATTCATTTATCTAGGTCCAAATTCTAGATGTGAGCAACTTTAAAAGATGACATCAAGCTTGAGCATTTCCTGAAACATGTTAAAAAATAAAGGTCAACCATGAAAGTTGGTGAGTTTCCAAGAGTTTATTATACATAAATATATCTAAAGATTTACAAGTAGCAATTCATGTCAATGGTTATGAATTATGCAAGTTTATAAAACACATATAGCTACAATCAAATCTTGACCAAGATTAAGATTACAAGTTTATAACGATTAGCTAAGTGTACTTGGTTCTCATGATGAACAAGTCATACGTTATCAGGAGCCGACAATACATCGCCTTTAGCATCAAATAGGCTTGTCAAGCCCATAGATCTATGACATCGCTAGACTAGCAATAGTTAATGATTGTCAACATATAATGTATCTCATATAAAGCTCACAATAACACAAATAACCATGACAAAATATAAGTATGAATTGCATATGCGTTACAAGTAGAAAAAGTTTACAGGTGTAAGTTTGATAAGTTTAACCTGTTTCACCCCAAAAGGTGTAAAATAATATAAAAAGGGGCATGAAAAATCACATGACCAATAAGTATATAAACGATGATTAATAAGAATAATAATCGACGTTCCAATGAAATCCTTCACAAGGTACCTAAACATATATATATTTACAAGATTTAAGTCTAATAATAGGTTTAATGAATTAATGAGGACTAGGGTTTCAACTTGGTATTTGGGGCTTTGTCAAATAATTATGTTTAACAAATGGAACCAATTATATTTCTTGAAATCAATGAAAATAAGTAAATTATAGTTTATATAAAGATATGAAAAAAACATTTATAATAATTTGTAAGATTTATATTTAAAATTTAAATAAAGTTTTATAACTAAATAAAATAAGCACGAATTAAACAAAAGTTTAAAGGTAACGTTTGAAATAATAACTTTTGTGGATTAAACTATAATTTAAAGTCTAATTTTTATAAAAATAAGCTAATTATAACATTATTTTACATTATTTAATAAAAATATGAATGTATTTTAGGAAATAATTTACAGAAAATAATTAAGTGTCTTTAAAATAAACACATTTTTATAAAATGATTTTTCTATAATTTTTTAAAATTTTATGTATTAATTTTGAAGGTTATTCCTGATTGAGGAGGTGAGTAAGTAACCAGTGAACCAAGGGTCATGGTCGTGTTAGGACTCGACCCATAATTGTTAAAAAGACAATAGCAAGATAAACCCCAAATCACTATGAACCCTAGAAAGATTTAACCAAAATTGACCTTGCATTCAAGTATAATTCTGGTAGTAACCATAGGGCTTTTGATCCCCAAGTACAGATGAGTGTGTAGATTTATTCAACTCACTCGATTATATACGAATTGACCCAATTTAGTCTGGTTAAGCTTCGGTTCTTTACTTGATGAACAAGGAGTTTGTTTTCGTTCTTGCGATGAGTGTTTTAAGCAATTGAGTGTATAGAGAGATTAAAGGTATTGAATGGAATGATTCCCCTCTGTTATATAGATTTAATTTGGTTGATTTAGTCCCGAAAGAGTTTCGCCTTTGATTCGTTTGTTTCGGTTATGTTTAGATGATTAATTGGTTGTTAAACTCAATTTAAACTACACATTTAGTTTCGTAGTGATTATACGCACTTTTCTAATCAATCAAACGGTTCGATTCAATGAATTTCAGGTGGATTCAATTGATTTGTTTCGGTTTCTTGAGGTTTCTTAATGAAACCATCATTTCGATCCATTTAATGAGCGGTTATGTGTTCGATTCAGGTTAATGTTCGAAAAAAATGGTTTAATTCGGTTGAATCAGCCTGTTTGTTGGGTGTTTTACCCTCGCTGGAGTTTGGCTGGAGGGGTGACTGAACCTTGGCCGAAAATAAGGGTTAAATGGGGGTGGTGGTGGTTTGGTTTAATAACTTTTATAAATTACTATAGTTATTATTATTACTAACATTATTACTTTAGGATTAATAACTTTTATAAATTTCAATAATTATTATAATTACTAACATTATTATTATAGTTACCTTTATTATTATTGTTGACATTATTGTTATTGTTGCTATTTATTATTATTATTGACATTATTATTAGAGTTATTATTATTATTATTATTATTATTTTTGTTATTTCTATCACAACTATTATTATTGTTCAATTTAATAATTAGTTTATTAACTTTTATATTAAAAATTAATGACAAACTTAAGAAATAAGCATAAGTAACCTATAAGTTTCATAATTGACAACAATGGTCCATACAAGAATTAACGATCTTAACTTTTAATTAACGGAAAATACGAGATGTTAGGGGGTTTATTTGCCAATTTAGGAATTTTAATATTAAAGTTTGGGCATAAAATATTAACAATTGAAACAAACAGGACCATTTGTGTAAATTTTTAAAAACCAAACCAAACCCCCCATTTAACCTGTATTTCCTGCCAAGGTTCAACCACCCCTCTAGCCGAACTCCGGCGAGGGTAAAACACCCAAAAAACCGACCAATTTTACCCAATTAAACCGTTTTATTTGAACGTGAACCCGAATCGAACACATATCCGCTCATTAAATGGATAGAAATGATGGTTTCATTAAGAAACCTCATGAAACCAAAACATATAAATCGAAATCACCTGAAATCTGTTGAAACTTCCTTAATAGTAGTAGAAGGTTTATTCAACCTCTGAAGCTCTTCAGCTCCAAAGTAGGCCACAACAACAAATTGGGACCTGGCTTCCACATAAAAGATACTATAAGAAACATGGTCGGAGACCTGTTTAGATCTTTGAGCATCCTTGGGTCCACCTAGAGGGTGATTGGAGGAGGCTCCGGGAAAACATCTAAATACTGAGTAGGATTTCTTGAAGAGAGCATAAAGATGGCTGAGCTGGTGGATGTCATATGTGTTTGTCTCTAAACTTTCTCCCTCTTTTTGGTAGCATCATCTTGGGAGCTAGATGAGTTAGAGGAATAAATCATTGAGACCTAGATTGGTACATGCCTATCATATCTCTCAGTTTGTTTCTTAGCTAGTTTAACCTTAAGATTTTCAATCTAAGTTGCTAAGTGGCGGACCTCTCCTCTAAAGTCTTGACCCTGAATTCAAGGTTGGAGACTTTTGTGAGGAGGTCGTTTATGGTGAGTCGCATGCTTCCCTCATCTTTCTTAAAAGAATTATGGGGAGATGAGGTAACATACCTTGTATGTTCATCCTCACCACTAGAAGTGGTTTCTTGGCGCACTCGTTTCCCATGCATAATGATGTCTCTTTCAAAGTCATCAAATGCTTGGTTGCCATAGATTCAGTCTCAACATCATTACCACTATCCTGAGGGCCGAATGAGGCACCTAAAATAGTGGCAGATGAATCTACATGAGTCCCTTCCACTCTAGTGGAACTAACCTCAGTTTGGGTCTGCTAATGTGGGCTAGAGGTTAGAGGTCTCCTAGAGCTCAATTGATCCTTAAGAGGGTGTTGTGTATCAACTTCATTGTCGTGAAGAGACATAATCTCCTCATCAGTTCCTTTCAATAGGTCAATGAAAAATATGGAGGTTAAGCCTAATAACCCAGGACCTTGATCAATGTCTATTGGAATTAAGCCTATGGTGGGGTTGTCCCTTTTTGGCTACTTAGGGGATTATAGAGACTCGCCCTGAGAGTCTGTAGCTTGGGTTTCGGGCTCAAGGGATTGAGATTGAGGAGACTCAATACCCTTATTGAGGTCAAATGTGAAGGATGGTGAGACCTTAGGCTGAGTGGGGCCCTTGTTCCCACTCTAGTCATTTTGGATTGAATAGGAGGAGCTTGTTTAATTAGAGTATATTGAATAAGGATTTGTATAGGTCATCTTTGTTAGGTAATTGTGATGGGATGAGAAGGTAAATTTGGCAAAGTGAGGGTAGTTGCTGGTGTGGGTTCATCACCTGTGGGGTTAACAGGGATGTCACCAGGAGCCTTTGGCTCAATCCTACCTGGAAGAAGATCAGTGTGTCTTTTAGTGTAGTTGGTGGACTCTCTCTTCAAGACTTTGAAGATGGTCAGCCTTATTTGAGGAACTGATAAGACAACTGCATAGACAAGCTGACTCTGGTCCAATTCATAGTTGATGATGTGCTGAAGGAACCTGGGATACATGAAGAATGTGTCCCTCTGGAGGTTCCCCATAAGGTTAGTCAACACAAACCTTGAGTAATTGAAGCGGAGGCTTTTCATGAGCCCATGAACTAGGCACCCTAGTTCATATGGTATTTGATCCCATCCCCCAAACTTATTGGACAAACAGTGGAAAACAACATGGAGCAGGAACTTCCAGCTGTATGAGAAATTGAACTTGTAAACAGTAGACCTACCCACATCTCCATCATATCCTATTTGGGTATATGTGTCGTCTAGGTCTGACGTGGGGAATTCAGTAGAGCGCCTTCATCGTGAAGCTTCAGATGCTCCCTAATGAGTTGTTTAGAAATGATCAACTCCTAGCCACAATTGCTTGACCTTATTACCCTAACCCCATTTAGGGTTTCAATCTGACCATTGCTCCAGAATTCAGTCATATGATTTGAGTAAACGGTGGGGTTAACAGCCAGAGCGGTGTAGTAGGTAGATTGGGTGACAAAAAGATGAATCTGAGAAGTCAGGATCCTTGGATGAATCGATGAGTGCGACTTGGTTGTGCCGAGGGTTAAGCACCATTGTGCGAAAAAGGTTGCAGAGAGATGAGTTTGAATTTTGGTGAATTGGAGGTGAAGGAAGCTTATGGGCAGTAAATTTGGTAAAAGGATTAAAATGAAGAGTTGGGTTTATTTAAATGGGTGAAATCGCTGTTTTGGGGGTTGGATAAGGTGAAAAGATGGTTTGGGGGTAAGATGTGACAGGGGCGGTAAGATTAAAACCATTTAAAAGATTCCGACATCATTAATAAATTTTTTGTTTTTTACTATGTGGGGCCCAAAGATTTCCGTTACACAGTAAGATCTATCTTCCGAGTATAAAGCATTTGCGAAGGTAATCTTCTTCCCAAGGCATTTTTATTTCCAAAGGTAATATCTTACTTCTGAGAGTAAAAGGTGCCTTCCGAATGGAGAGTTTTATAAGCTTCGGAAGTAGATCTGATTTGCAATCAATCGCTTATTCCGAGACTAAAAATTCTTCCGAGAAGAAAATTTTCCATGGAGGAATTTTGCTTCGGAAGATGTATATGACATCTTCCAATTGTTAATTCCTCTTCGGAAGAATTTATACTTAGAAGAATTTTAAAGAGACCTTTTGTAACAGGACTTAGGATGTATTGACAAAACACATTACACATTTTAAAAAGGTTTTCAAATGAGATATAGTAATCAAGGTTTATCATCCCACTAGCTGTAATAAGATACTTAAATCTTTGTTCCTCAAAGGCCTTGGTGAACAAATCAACATATTGTTCATTTGAATCAACTTTGATTAGTTTAATCAGATTTTTCTCATGAATATCTCTAATGAAATGATACCTGATATCAATGTGCTTTGTCTTGGAGTGTTTCACTGGATTTTCAGTTATGGAGATAACATTGTTGTTGTCAATGTGGATAGGAGTACCCATGAAGTTGAATGTGTAGTTTATCATCTGGTTCCAAATCCGCAACAGCTTAGCACAACAACTAGCAGCAACAATGTATTCAGCTTCAACAGTAGATGTTAAAATGCAAGATTGCTTCTTGCATTACCATGATTGGAGGCTTCCACCAAGAAATTGACATCCTCCTGATGTGGATTTTCTTGTTGACATTGCAGCAACCATAGTCACTATCTGAATAGCCATAGAGATTAAAATTGATGTTCCTTGGATACCAAAGACTTAGTTTGGGTGCTCCTTTGAGGTATCTGAGGATTCTTTTGGTAGCAACCAGGTGAGACACCTTTGGAGAAGCATGATATCTTGCACAAATACAAGTTGCAAACATAATATCAGGTCTACTTGCTGTGAGATAGATAAGAGAACTAATAATTACCCTATACTAATGTTGATCAGTATCCTCCCCCTTAGAGTCATGACAAAGATTATGGTTTCTAGGTATATGTGTTTTGGCTGGCTTACAATCCTTTATATCAAATCTTTCTAAAATGTCATTAACATACTTAGATTGATTGATAAAAAACCCTTCCTTCAACTACTTCACCTGAATTCCAAGGAAAAAGTCTATTTTCCAATGGAACTCATCTCAAAATTTTTCTTCATAATGCTCTTAAAGTCCTTGCACATTTGAACATTTGAGGAACCAAATATGATGTCATCAATATAGACTTTAATAAGCAAAATGTCTTTCCCAAACTTCCTTATGAAAAGAGTCTTATCAATGGTACCTCTAGTCTATCCATTCTATAGAAGAAACTAAGACAAGGTGTCATACCATAACCTAGGTGCTTGGTGCAGCCCATATAGAGCTTTATCTAGCTTGCACACATAGTTGGTATGTTATGGGTCTTCTAATCCTAGAAGCTGAAACACATAGACTTCCCTATCTATATCCCCATATAGAAATGCACACTTGACATCAAACTAGTAGATAGTAAAGTGCTTGTATGCAGCATAAGAAAGGAAGATCCTAACTGCCTCAAGTCTTGCAACTGGTGCAAAGACATCAGTATAATCGATTCCTTCCTCTTAACTATATCCTTAAACTACTAGTCTGGCCTTGTTCTTGATAATCAAGCCTCTATCATCTCTTTTATTTCTGAATACCCATTTGGTGCCTATTGGTACTTGACCAGATGGTAGTGGACAGAGGTTCCAAACCTTTTGTCTTTTAAATTGAAGCAATTCCTCCTGCATTGATTTAGCCCAGCTACTATCTTTCAAGGCATCTTTTACCTTCTTGGGTTCCATCTGTGACCTTTAGAGACATTTTCAATGATGTTTTCAGTTGGATGAGTGTTGTGAATCCTAAGCCTCAGAATCGCATCTAGTTGCATGGATAGATCTAGATTTGAGAAGTTTGTCTCAAGATTTTGAACACTTGGTCCAACTGATGTTTCACACTCATTCAATGCGAAGTAATTGAATGAAGAAGAAACAACATCGGTGTTAGTTAGCTGAGAAGCTACCTAAATAGTTGCTTGTTCCTTCAAAATGCTTCTTCCATTATCTTGGTGTTATTCATTATCAGCTGATGAGTTGTGAGACTCACTTTACTGAAAACTAGTTGAAGCTCCACTGGTTCCTAAAATAGTCATGCTATCAGATCTACCAGTTGTGGGAGCTACCAGTTGTGGGAGCTACCAGTTGTGGGAGCTTGATGTTCAGAGACTCTTGGAGAATTTGGAAAAGGTCTGGGTAACTCGAAGAGTTGATCATCATCAGAGTCACTTTGAGTACCTATTCCAGCTGAAACATTCTCACAAGATGGTTTAGAAACAATTCTAAGTCAAAAATATGATCACGACCATTCCCCTAACACAAGGAGTATGCTCATTAACTACAATGTTGGATGATACCTCAAATTGTTGATTTTTAATGTTATAAAATCTATAAGCAATAGAGTTGGAGGAATATCCAACAAAGATAGCATTATCCGACTTTTCAGCAAATTTTGCCAAATTGTTCTTTGTGTTAAGTATGGTACTCCTGCTGCCAAAGGACCTTAGAAAGACAATGGACAGTGGCCTCTTGTTCCATAGCTCATAAGGGGTTTTTCCATATGGCTTAACTACAAGAATATTGTTCTGCACACATAGCATGCAGTGCTGACTGCCTCTGCCAAGAATATTAGAGGCAGCTTTGAATCAGCTAACATGGTTCAAGCCGCCTCAAAAGGTGTCCTGTTCCTCTTCTTAACAACACCATTTTGTTGAGGAATTCTAGGAGCACTATATTGTCTGGCAATCCCAGTTGAGTTACAAAATGAGTCAAGAACTTGATTCTTAAACTCAGCCTCTTAATCACTTTTGATTATCTTAACCTTGTGATCAATTTGATTTTCTATTTTAACAATAAAAGATTTTAAAGTTTTAGCAGTTTCATCTTTAGTTCTTAAAAAGAATATCCGTGTAAATCTTGTAAAATCATCAACAATCATAAGACAATATGATTTTATGCCGATGCTCATTATACTTGTAGGACCAAAAAGATCCATGTGTAATAAGTGTAATGGAGTGGTGATAGAGTTAGTAACTTTGGATTTATGAGATTCCATGTGTTGCTTCCCTTTTAGGCATGCAACACAGTTATCTTTATAGAAAATTTCCTTTTTAGGCAAACCATTTACCAAGTTATTTTTAACCAACTTATTCATTTTTTTAAAATTCACATGACATATTCATTTATGCCATAAAGTTGACTCATCACTATCAGCTTTGGAAAGAAAGCATGATACTTCACCAAGTGGGGAAGCATTGTTCGTATCCAGCTTGTACATATCTCCTCTCTTGGGAGATCTAAGAAGCACCAATTCCTGAGGAATTGTCATCCCGGGTTTGAGGATAATGCACTCATATCCTATGAAGAGCATTTGATGCTTTTGATCACAAAACTGTGAAACACTTAATAGGTTGTGTTCAAGCTGTTTGACAAAGTTTACTTTCTCAACTTTTAACTTACCATTGGATATACTCCCTCTGCCGGAAATATATCCTCCGGCCTCACCTACAAACTTGACAGGACCTCCATGAAAACATTGAAATTGTTGAAGGAAAGATCTGTTCCCCATCATGTGCTTGGGGCATCCACTATCCAGAATCCATATATTGTTTTGATTGGAAACCCAAGTCTTGTTGGTCTTTTTAGCTTCGAATGACAACGACATAACTGAATGAAAGTTTATGCATGGGGCTTCAATGGATGTCTTTGAAGAAGAGGTTTGAGCTATAACATCTTCCTTGATCTTCCATTCCATCCCTTGGTTGATCATAGAAGATGAGCTTGATGAAGCTTGTGGAGCTTGGCATTCTTCCGAAGCTTCTTACTTTTCGGAGGAGACATTCACCACCTTTTCTTTCAAAGCAGTCCTTTTCTCGGAAGGTCTCAAAGGAACTCTTTTGTTCTTTTGAGTTTTCTTGAATTTATCTTCCGAAGCAGTTTTTCCTTCGGAAGAATGAGTTTCTTCCGAACGCAACTTTGCTTCCAAGACAAGTTTTCCTTTCTTCAATACTTGAACCATGTGATAGGGTCCAAATGTGAAACCTTCCTTGACTCTTTCTCTTTTAACATTATTTGTATAATGTGTGCTAGCAGGATTGTAGTAATAATCTATAGCCATGTGGTTATGCAGACCACATATTATGCAGGAAATGTTAATTTTCTGGGAACTTGAGGATTGCATTTTCTTGTTCTTCTTTTCTTCATCTGCAATCTTTCC
>BJCM01168073.1:0-13406 GCA_018326385.1 Flaveria bidentis | reverse complement strand
TAAGAAACATCTACGGATGAACATTTTGTTCTTCCGTAGATATATTTCTTACAAGTAACTTGTCATCCGAAGATCCTCTGTGGAAGATCCTCTCCGAAGATCCTAGCAGCCGTCACATCATAACATACTTTGATATCGTTCATTCATTATATTTATAATCATTAACATGTTCTAATAAAATACATATTAATCATTAATTGTGTTTTATTACATGTGTTCTTGAACATTCATTGATATTTAAAGTTATTGCAAAACAATTAAACCAAATCAACGTTGATTCCGCAAACGTTGACTTGTCAATCGACCGACATTGATAATTCCTGTTCGTGATCCTTGGATTCACACAATGTAAGAGGTACAAGATACTAAAATTGGCACACGAGGACATAATACCCCAATCAGTTAGCTATGGATTCCAAGCAATGACAATGAAGTAGAATATGAAGCTTTAATAGTAGGATTACAATTAGCTAACGATATCAAAATCAACTCCAAGTATGTGTTGATTCCTAATTAATTACTGTAAGGAAGTACAAGGAAGTTACAAGGAAGTTACAAGGAAGTTGATTCAGAAGAGCTCTCAGTATACATATGTGAATTAAAAGGAAGTTACTTTGGAAGTTTTGATATGACTCAGTAAATTATGCTAATTATCATATCTTCTAAAGCTAAAGATGAAGTTTTCCAAAACTTCAAAGACAAAGTCTTCCAAAGCCAAAAAAAATTCTTTCAAAGACAGAGAAGACATGCTTTTTTCTTAATCACCTTTTGATAAAAGCTGAATACTTTCTGCTACCATCTCTAAAGACTCACCAACTTAGTTGAGTTGGTGAAAAATCCATACTTTTGTCAAACTGTAGATTGAGGTCTTATGTCTGTAACTTTCTACTTTCATAAATTTATCAATTTTATATTAGATAAGGACGTGAGCTATGACATATCATAGTCACTAGTCAAAAGTCAATCTACCTTTTAACTTTACATTGATCTTGTTGTCTTGATTAGTGTTTCTAGTTGGCCTTCAAAGTATGGTCAACTGTAGTATGAATAATTAAGTACCTCAAGTGCTTGTAATGTAGGCTATGTAACACTTGTAAGAACTTGAGATCAATATATATTTTTCTTGAAAACCATATTAGTGTGTTCTTGTTGTTGTTTTGTTCTTTACTTGTGTTCTTTGTTTCATTATAAACCGGTTCCCTATTTGATCTGCTAAGTGTTATAACTCTCCTAACACTATGAAACTGTTGCATTAACCCCTTCACCGGTCATATAATTGGAATAAAAGCATTTAAAGCTCTTGATTGTAAGATCTGACTATCTTAGATCTCTTTTGTTTCACAAAACACTTACTAGCTCAAATGGTAGCTCTCTCAAAGGCTGAAACAGAAACTGGTACCATGAAAAATTCTCCATTGATCACTCCTAATGACTTTGATATTTGGTGCCAATGTATGGAAAGGTTCATCAAGTCTCAAGACAGCAGGATGTGGAGATCAATTGTTAAAGGACCTCACATACCAAGTACTTTTTCAGCCACTGTTGAAGGTGGAATGATTCCAAAGAAAATGGCTGACTACTCTGAGGAAGATTGGAAGAATATTGATGTATATCAGAAAGCCGTGTTCGCTTCCAAACTGCTCTTCGAAACTCTATATACAGAGGTTTTAAGAAGTGATTGCTAAGCAACTCTAGGATGCACTGAAGCTTATATATGAGGGGTTAGAGGAAGCCAAAGAAAACAAGAAAGACCTTATGAAACAGTAGTTTGAGAACTTTGCCTACACGTGAGGTGAAACTATGACTTAACAATACTTTAGGTACGTTGAGATTGTATATACTCTTATCAATGTTGGAGTAAAACTTGAGAACAAGGACATTGTGAGGAAGTTCATGTTTTCTCTTCCCAGACAATGGATTTACTATTATGTAGCCATTAAGAGAAATGAAAACCACTCCACTCTTAATCTCACAGAGCTGTATGGTATCTACCAGATGGAGTAGAATATGCAAAATCCATTAAGACTACTTATAAAAAGATCCTTTCATCACCTTCATATGGTTGAAAGGGATAGTAGAAAACCACCACATCATCTTATCCATTACCCTGACAACTTATAAAAAGGTCCTTTCATCACCTTCCTTGAGACACCAAGGGAGAGCTACATCCAAGGAAACCTATTCCAAAAGACAATTTCTACTCAAGCCTTTGTGCCTACTAATGAAAATTATGGCACCTTTTCTTCACTCTTGAAAATTTGGAATGTATCCATCTTATCAAGAGTACATGGAGATAGTCCAACAAATGTCTCTTCTTACTCATAGAGCCAAGAATTTTACAAGAGAACTGGAAGGAACTTTCCCAGCAATGTATCCTGTGGAAAGTTTGGATTGGATAAAAGCAAAGTGAAGTGATACAACTATTACCAAATGGGGCATTTTGATAAGGTGTGTAAGGCACGAAAAAGAAATGGTGACCAAGCACAATCCAGGCCAAACTACACTGAGGCTGCTCCCAGATCTAAAAAGCCAAGCCAACCAAAAGAACAAGTTGCTATTGTTGTTAAAGGAGGCTTTGACTGGAGCTTCTAGATAGAAGGTGTTTCTCTTAGCCAAGCATTGATGGCTGATCATGAAGAAGCCAAGGTATTAGAACATATTTATACTCCTGAATCAATTGCTAAAGTAAATATGTAAGGGTCTTTTAACCTGGAAGGGAGATTTGATCTTGAGTTCTTGAACATTTTACAGGACTCAAATCAAAGATCTCATTACCAAGTAAACTAAATACTAGACTGAGCTTGTGATCAACAAAGCCAAGGCAGAAAAGTGTGTTCTTAAAGAGGAAACCTTCAAGAACATCATATATTCATCCTTTCATGCAAAGATTTTTTTCTAGAATAGACAGGGCTCAGGTTCATGTAAGGCCTCGTTTCCAGGACGCTTACAGTTGGACGTTCATCGCACATAATACACACGCAATTGAGTGAGCAACTCTCAATGAGTTATGAACCTCCTTACATTCCGCTTGCAAGACTTTTATTCATTCATTCATTTAGTTCCACTTCACATTATCTTTAATCTTTTGCTTCATTAAGATAATACTTTATGTATAATAGCATAAACACACCACATAAAGCCATGTAATAATACGTAATAAGGAACATAAAGAAACAGGCCAAAACATGCATAACCTCGGCCAACATAACCATTAAAACATTCCAGGTCTTATCCTCTAAATTCCATTCTACCAAAAATTTAGAAAATTTTCTAAGGCCTTTAGGCGCATGAGCACTATGCAATCGCATGAGCACTATGCGGGCATATGAATACTATGTAGGTGTATGGGAAAATCTAAAGTGCCTGGGCAAAGCTTAGGCACATTGGCACTGCTTGGGTGCATGAGCCACACTTAGGCGCATGGGTAGACACTTAGGCGTATGGGCAAAATTCTAGGCGCATGAGCACTATATGGGGCGCATGGGCAACAGTCATGTTCGACTTACACTATATCAGGCCCAAATCATCATCCTAATATGTTCTTACACACTTCTAATATTCTAAACACCTAACATAGGCAAATAAACATGAAAACATAACCAAGGCACACCCAAACACGAATACATTCGCATAAATATAAAAACAAGCCTTCGGTTCACATATCAAACGTTATAAAAAAGTCAGTTACATATATTTTTAGCCCCAAACAAGTTTTAAAACAGTAAAACCGGGGATCTAGAACTCACCTACAACATCCTTATAGCCAAAACTCCTCCGAACTCAAAGGCACCTGGAGTTCAACACCTAAACACACAACCGAACACACACACAAGCACATAAGCTCGGTCCAAATCCTGAAAACCCAACTGTAACCTAACAAAACATTAGAAAGCTCACCTTCGAGCAACTTCTTCTTCTTCTTCTCTCTACAACCGATGGAACTCTGCTTTCGCTTTCTAAAAAGTCGAATGAGGATGGTACAGAAGATGTGGGCGGACATATCACCTTTTTGAACAAAATTATATTAAAGTTTGCCTCTTGCACAACTTTAACCCTTTAACTTGGGTTATTTTTTTTTCTTTCTTTTCACCCTTCTTTTCTCTTCTTTTAAAATTTCCACGCATATTATTATCTATAAGACCTCCAAGATGTGAAACTTGTCAAGATGAGCCGCTCTTCATAGACCCCATCCAAGAAGTGAATGCAGATGAAGAGTACATAGTAAAGAATGGATTTGAAATGAGTAAAGAATATCATTCTAACAAGGGTCACTATTCTCCTAGAAAGAATAAAGAACCAAGGATGACCAAGTCTGCTATGAAGAACTTGATCAGGGCATCCAAAAGAATATCAAAGAAAGCCAAAGAGATCAAGACCATCTTCATCTCCAAGCAAAAGAAAGTTTATATCTATACTGGATTTAAAGTGGTGAAGGCTGAAGACTTAACCGTGGAATTTAGTACTAGGATTCCTGGTTCATGTCCAAATCATTATAGTCAAGAGAAGAAGGTTAATCAAATGTGTACCACAGCTACACAGCTTGAACCATCTAGTTCTAATAGCAAGCCTCACACTAAGAAGCCTGTTACATCATCTGTGAAGATGAAGAAGGAAGTTGAAAGAGATCAAGCTCAGCCTTCTACTTAGAAGAAGAGTCTCAGAATTATGCCAACTAAATGTATCATGTGTGGTAGTACTTCTTACTTTGATAAGGATTGCATATACAATCCCAAAAGCACTATCCACATTACCAAGTAGAAAATTATTGAGAAGAAGAAGAAGATAGCTTCAAAAGGAAAATCTATTCCCTTTGGAAGCTCTAAAGTAAAGAAGAAGATAAGTGAAAACTTACATTCGAAAGAAAAATTGATCTCGGAAGAAAGAAATGCTTCTAAAGTACTGAAGTCTGCTGTAATCGATGCAAAAAACGTCTGAAGTCTAGTTTCCAAAACATTCAAAGTCATCAAAACTTCCAAAGTATTGAAGGCCAAGTTTAGTCTTTCAGAGATGCTGTGGAAGATGAATGAAGGCCATATGATTGAAAGTTCTTCATCAACAATAGCAAATGATCCACAGAGCTTGCATATAGGATCAATTACTATTCAATTATCTTCAGTTCACTTTGACAAGCCCAACCAACAAGGCTTGGGTTTCCAAATATAACTAACCATCTCTTTCTATGTAGGAACAACTAAAGACCAAAGGAAATGTATGGATCATTGATAGTGGTTGTTCCAAGCACATGACAGGCAATGGCTTTTCGCTTCAGAACTTCAAAAATTGATGGAGGCCTAGTTGCTTTTCAAGGAGAATCAGGTGGTTACATTACTAGAAGGGGCAGAGTCACAAATGGCAAGCTCAACATTGAGAAGGTAAATTATGTTAAGGAGCTTAGGTACAATCTCTTGAGTGTATCCCAATTTTATGAAAAAAGGCATAACATGTTCTTTACTGGGAATGTGTGTATTGTGCTCAACCCCTGGGTGGTTATTCCTCAGGAGCATATCTTGCTCTGAGCCCCCAGGAAATAGAATATGTACAAGATGGACTTGCATGAAACATCCCCAGCACGAGAAGTTTCTTGCTTTCTATCTAAAGCAAATAGTGATGAGTCTTTCCTCTTGTATAAAAGAATGTGCTTTGTAAACTTTATAAACATGAATAAATTAACTAAGAATGATTTGGTAACTGGGATGCCAACGAAAGAGTTTATAAGTGATGACTATTGTGTTGCATGTCTAAAAGGGAAGCAACACAAAGTATCTCGCAACCAAAAAGAAAAGAACTCTATGACTACTCCCCTACCCTTATTACATATGGATCTCTTTCGCCCTACCAGTGTAATAAGTCTTGGAAGGACCTTATATTGTTTGGTGATCACAAATGACTTTATAAGATACACTTGGGTTTCCTTTTTAGAACTAAGGATGAGACCCCTTAGATATAGAATAACTTTATTCCGAACACTAAGAATCAATGTGATCATAAGGTCAAAATCATAAGATGTGATCAAGAAACTAAATTTAAGAACTAAATCCTTGATGCATTTTATGATAAGAAAGGTATTACAAGACAATACAAATCTCCCAAGGCTACTAAGCAAAAATGGTTTTGTTGACCCTTATTGAAGTTGCAAGAACCATGTTATCTGACTCTAAACTGCCCCATCACCTTATAGGCAGAGGTAGTCAACATTGCCTGCTATGTGCAGAACAGAGTTTTAGTAGTAAAGACTCATGGTAAGACTCCTTATGAGTTGTGGCACAAAAAGCAACATTTCATTGGTTTTCTCAGATCATTTGGATCTCCTTGCACCATCTTTAATAACAAAGATCAAATAGCCAAATTTGCTGAGAAGTCAGATAATGGAAACTTTATTGGATACTCTTACAAAGCTAAGGCTTATAGAGTATACAATTTTAGAATTAGAGTAGTTGAGGATTCATCCAATGTGACCTTCGATGAGCACACACCGAGTGTGAAAGCAACTGGTCCTATTGGGTTGTTTGATCTTGATTAGTTACCAACTATTTAACAAATCTTATCAATAGGAGATTCTGATCTAAGATTTAAGTTGAGAAGACCAAGTCAGAAAACTACTTCAGCTCTAGTGGTAACAAACCCTGCAATTGGAAATTCTGTCACCACAATAATGACAAACTCTTTAGCTGATACATCTGAGGTGCTTACAAATTCTAGTATAGAGGTGCATAACTCAAATAAAGGAGTTTTCGATGTAGTAGGAGATGGAGGTGGTGATAGTGATCAAGAATTTCTGGATGTTGATAACTACTCCATAGAAGACAATATCAATGATGTTACACACTCATTGGATCAAGTTACTCTTGATAAGGGTGTTGATGTGGTGGGTGATACTCAATCACCATATTTGAATTTCACCAATTTAGATCTCTTTAACCAACTTGCAATGATTCCTTAATTAAGAACCCACAAGTCACATTCCACCACAAACATCATTGGAGATGTTGAGATAGGGGTGAGAATAAAAGGACAAACCCATGACAAAAGTTTTTGTCTTCACTCTTTTTTCTTGTCCCAGATTGCGCCTAAAAAGATTGATGAGGCTTAGAAGGATGGAAGTTGGGTTGAAGCAATGTAAGAGGAGTTGTCACAATTTATTAGGGAAAAGGTTTGGAACCTATGTACTCTTCCTTAAAGGAAGATCACAATAGGGACCAAGTGGATTTTTAGAATTAAGAAAGATGAAAGAGGACTTTTCATCAAGAATAAGGCAACACTAGTTGTTCAAAGGTACACACAAGAATAGAGTATTGACTACACAGATGTTTTTGCTCCCATAGCAAGACTTGAGGTTGTTAGGATATTCCTTGTTTTTGCTGCATCCAAGGATTTCAAGGTCTACCAACTTGATGTCAAGTGTGCCTTCTTATGTGGGGTGATTAATAATGAAGTTTATGTCAAACAACCACCTGGCTTTGTAGACCCAAATCATCTTGATTATGTCTGAAAGCTTGAAAAAGCTCTTTATGGGCTGCATAAAGCTCTAAAAGAATGGTATGAGACACTATCATAATATCTTTGTCAGCATGGATACAAGAGGGGTGCTATTGATGGAACACCCTTTATTAAAGGAACAATAAATGACATGATACTGGTTCAAGTTTATGTAGATGACATTATCTTTGGGTTAACTAATCCAAAGCTCTACATAGGCTTTGAGAATCCGAGGAAGAATATATTTGAAATAAGTGTCATGGGGGAACTAAATTTTTTAGGAATTCAAGTGAAGCAGGTTGACAATGGCATGTTCATAAACCAGTCAAAGTATGTGCAAGACATCTTACCGGATTTCATCTTACTGAGTGCAAGGTTTCTAAGACACCCATATCTAGAAATCACTCCCTAGGACTTGATCTTAAGGGGGAGTTTGTTGATGAACATCTCTACAGGGCTATAACTAGGTCTCTTGTGTACCTCACAGCCAACAGACCTGATATCATGTTTGCTATATGTATTTATTCAAGATATCAAGCCAACCCTAATACGTCACACCTAGTTATTATTAAATGAATTCTCAAAAATCTCAAAGGTTATCCTAAACTAGGCCTCTAGTATCAAAAGATATCTTACTTCAATTTGTATGACTGTATAGATAGTGGCTATGGTGGCGGCAACATGACTACAAAGTCTACATCAAGGGGATGTCAAATTCTTGGTGGAAGGATAGTCTCATGGCAATGCAAGAAACAATCATATGCGCCTACATTAAGTGCTAAAGCTGAATACATTGTTGTTGCAAGTTGTCATGCTCAAGTGTTTTAAATTCAGAATTAGATGATGGACTATGGATTCAACTTCAAAGGGACTCCCATCCACATAAACAAAAACAGTGTTATCTCTGTTACAGAGAATCCTATGCAACACACAAAGATATAGCATATCAAGATCAATTATCATTTGATTAGAGATAAGTTTAAGAAAGGATTGATAAAACAACTCAAAGTTAACACAAATGAACAATATGCTGATCTGTTTACAAAAGCATTTTATAAACAGAGATTTAAAATATCTTATATTAGCTATTGAGATGATTAACTTTGAGTAGATTTTTCTTAAACTAAATTCAAGATTATTTTCTTAAAATATATGTGTTGTTTTCTATATCATCACCTATATAAGCCCACTTTACTTTGGAAGATAGTTTAAACATATATTTTCTTGGAATTTGAAAATTTAAGATATATTTTCTTTTGGAAGACATTTAGTTGACTTAGAAAGAAAGTTATGTCTTCAAAACTAATAACTACTTACTAAGAATTTTACCTTTGGAAGAAATTCTGATATATCTTCTGAAGCTTAAATATTCTTTTAAGTACTTATATGTTTTGAAGGATAATTTCCTTCCAAAAGCTTTATTTGGTACTATGTGATAAGGAAGTATCCTTAATAGCCCATCCATCAGATAAGTTCTTTTCGGTTAATGTATGTTAAAGTTTAATGGTCAAAAATAGGTACATCTAGTAACATTATATAGCAAAGGTGTGTCTTGGGTACTATAAGATAAGGAAGTATCAGGCATAATCATAGCACACTAAACTAAGGGCATGCTTGGGCATGATTAAGTTGTAAATCAAGTGTGAATCCAAGGGATGGTACCTTTTCCTAACAAGGAACTATGAATCTAAGGATCGCAATCAGAAATTATCAGTGTTAAAAAAACAGAATCAAGTTAATAATTGTAAAAATGATCATTAACTATTGTTTAATTGTTTTTATGAATAAATATCAAATCAAATAAATGTTGATTATGACGAACACAAAGATATGAACACAATAAATAAGCAAACAAGATTTGATTCAAAAGTATTTCACTAAAACTGATTAATGATTACAGATGAATAAAGAATGAATGCAATAAACAATAAATGCTTTGATCATGTTAATGTTGATGATGTATTGATGTGACGACTGCTAGGGTTTGTGATGAATTGATTGTGTGAATCGATGTGATGTTTTCTATTTGCCGTGGTATTGCTCTCCCGACAGTTCGCCTTTGATATGAAACCTAGGACTCATATTTATAGACATTTATGTTTTTGTTAAGGAAACCCCAGATCTCTTGGGATTTGATGTGATGTTTTCTTGTTGACTGGTAACACTTGTATTATACTAATACAAGTGTTTTGGACTCCGCAGATGCATAGTCTTCCGAACCTACAGGAATCTTGTTCTTCCGAAGGTACTTTATTCTTCCAAAGCTATCTTGTTCTTCCGAAGATAGTTTGTTCTTCCAAAGGTATATTGTTCTTCTGAAGATAGTTTGTTCTTCCGAAGATATCTTCACTTGAACTTCAGAGTTGGTTTTCCATCCGCAGAAGATCTTTGAATGATTGTGTTTGTAAGAAACATAATTATGGAAGAACAAAAATGTTCATCCGTAGATGTTTCTTACACTTAGTGAATTCCACACATTGATCAAGTATAATGTTTTACCTGCAATCATACATAAATCAACACACATATGGGTTAACCTATGTGTTGGATCTCAAAAGGCTGGTGCAACCAAAACCAAATACTTAGACTATTTTTGGTGCAACTTACAAAGGACTTCCGAAGCTAAGTATGGACTTCTGAAGGGAATGAAGTCCTTCCGAAGACAAAATGCAAGATCATCTTCCGAAGGAAAAGCTCTAACTTTCGAAGACAAAGTCTTCTCTTCCGAAGATCAAGACTTAGAAGAATTCAAAGACAATGACTTCCGAAGAAGAAGTCCTCAAGCCACAGAAGAAGCAGCTTCTTCCAAAGTATAAAAAGGCTTGGGAAGAACTTGTTCTTCCGAAGCCAATTAAGCTTTAGAAGATGCTGCTATGAACCAGCGGATATAAGTATGGTTCTCTGACACTCTGCTGCAGACCTCAGATACTTCATGGCGTTTTCCCAAAAAGCCATGTAGTTGACCATACTTTATTCCACTATTCACCTTTATTTGTTAGTACAGTTTCCAACTTTAGTTGGTGACAGAAGGTAAGTCATGGACATGTCATGACTACCATATCTTAGATAAGACATTATCTAAAATACCTTAACTATAGCTTTGTAGTATTTGCTTTAGTTATAGGATTCCAGCTGGTATCAAAGTATAACCGGTTATAGGTGATAGTATATATAGTTTGTCATTGTAACTCTTGTATCATGCTTGTAAGAGTCTTGTAAAACTTTGAGTTGAGAATAATATATACAAGTACTTTGAAAATTATTTGTTTTTGTTCTTAAGTTACTTAGTATATTATAATCAAATCTTTGAGAGATTCTACTTCATCAAACCGTGTGAGTCTAAGTGAGCTTGAGAGAAAACAAAGTGTTAAGTGACATATATCGATCCTGCAATTGGTATCAGAGCTTTTTAGGCTCTTGATTGTGTGATCTTATCATCCAAATCAACTTATTTTTACTCCTCTCTTTACTACACTCTAAAATGGCCCTTATTCAGAAACTTGAAGTTGAGATAGGGACAATGACTAAAGCACCTATCATCATCCCAAAAAACTTTAGACAATGGAGTAGACGCATAGAATGTTTCATCAGATACCTTAATGGTAAAATGTGTCTATCTATCATCAATAGTCTTTACAAGCCCAAGGTTCATGCACCTGGAGGAAATGGTGCCATGATCGAGAAAGCTGTTGAAGACTACTACGATAAAGACCGAAAGAAGAGGACATAGACAGCATTGCTATGACAGCTCTTATGACTGTTATACCCAACTCCATCATGGTGGGGTTTGATCATTGCAAGTAAGCTAAAGAGTTGTTTGATGCACTATCACAAATGTACTCTAACTCCAATGACTCCAAGAAAGATTCACTTAAGCAACAGTTTGAGAAATTTACCTACATCTCTGGAAAGACCCTCACCCAGCAATATTTCAGGTACATGGATCTTATTGCTTCCCTTTAGTCTATGGAAGTTACCATTGACTTGAGAGACCTCTCAAGAAAATTCATGAGTGCATTCCCAAATGAGTGGACGTTGTACTGTATCTCCATCAAAAGGATAGAGAATCTGAACTCCCTTACCATGACTAAACTATATGGTATTCTTGATGGATACCATGTAGAGATGGAAAACAAGAGGGGCCATCTGATGAGCAGACCCTTAAACCGTCCTACTAGCAACGCTTTAATGGTTATTGAAGGCTCAGGACCCAACCACCCTCAGTAGTACCTGACTTAATCTTTGCAGTCATCTTGTTCTTCAGGCTCCTACATCATATTTCCTAAGACTCCAAGGTCTCAACAGACTCAGCAAGGTTCTTTCCAGGGTAGTTGTGCCTTTATCTCAGGAAATGGGCACTCTAGCGATCATTAGTTCTGCTTTGATGATCTAGAATGCTTCAGCCCAAATGATGTGGAGTACGTGGACATAGTCCAACAAATGGCTCTGCTTACCTACAGAGCGAAGAAGTTATTCAAGAGAACTGGAAGGTAGTTCCCTTAAAACCCAGCTAGCAGCAAGTTTGGGTTTATCAAAACTAAGGCAAAGTGTTACAACTGTAACCAACTTGGTCATTTTGCTAGGTAATGCAAGGCTCCCAAGTCAAATCCGAGAACCTCTCATGCCTCCTCATAAGCCTCTACACCTAAAACCCCTATGAAGACAACTGAAACAGCAGCTGTAGCTCAAGAAGTTGACTAGAGCTTTATGGTATAGGATGTGACTCCTGCTCAAGCTCTCATGGCTGGAACAGATGACAACAAGGTATATGAACATCTCTGTACTCTAGCTTGTATTGCTAAGGTAAAACTGTATCAGGACTTCAATATGGAAATTAACTACAATATGGAAATTAAATCTGATATTGAGTATTTAAATATTTTAAAATTTGACTTTAAATGAGCTGAATAAGACTATCAAGGAAAAACTGAAGAGTTAGAGAAAGTTATGTCTATTTTAAAACATGAACACACAAATTATAAGACTCAAATATAGGATTTAATATTCAAATTGTCTAAGGCTTAAGCCTAGCTTGTCACACCTGAGGCTCAAGCCAGGAAGCAGGCTATCTCAGAGCAAAACTTCCAAGCCATCCATGCATCATCCTCTCACTCAAAACTTTGTTATCAAAACAAAGGTGGGTTGGGGACCAATGAAATTGCTCTACCACACTCATATGAGTCTATTAGACAACCAAGGTGTGGTATTGAAGAGCAAGAGGTCCTATTTGCTGACCCACCTTCTCATGAGTCAAAGAGTGATGCAAGTGTGGAGATCATCACAGGGAAGAACCAAGTAGACCCTACCCCTCTTACTAGTGATGACCATGTTGGGTTTTATCACATGTAATACAAGCTAGTTTAACCATTTAAACTTGAAAAATCGCAGCGGAATATAAGTTTAACATATGATTAGTAATCTGAAATTTCTTACCATTTAAAACATAAACAAAACCCAAGAATAAGGATCATATAAATATATGTGAAATAGTGTGCTATCAAACCATAAAACAATCATAAGGTGTTCAAAGATACAACCTTTCTTGCACAAGTTGTTGTAGATGTATAAGATGAAGAAGATGATGTTCTTGAGTGGCTAGCCTTCAAAGGAGAAGACCTCAAGCTTGTAATACCCATAAGCTCTTCAATCACTTAGCTAGTTAGGGAGCTTTACACCAAAACTCCATACCAAGGCACCTTCAAAATCCGAAAATTTCAGCCTTGTTGGAGGCTATAATCCGAAAATTTTCAGCCTTCTTGAGAGTTTTCTTGCTTAAGTGTGTGTGAGAGAAAGGTGAGATTGATGGAAGAGTGTTGTAGTGTCAAATGACTTGCAAAAGCCAAGACAAAAGGGGAGTCCTAATGCACACTATGGGCGGCCGAAACATGGCCTTCAAAATGGGTTTCCCCCCCCCCCCCCTTTTTTTTTTT
>BJCM01168069.1:17500-27658 GCA_018326385.1 Flaveria bidentis | reverse complement strand
AAGCCAAAGGAAAGAAACTCCATCACTACTCCCCTACACTTGTTACATATGGATCTCTTTGGCCCCACTAGTGTAATGAGTCTAGGAAGGACCTCTTACTATTTAGTGATCACAGATGACTTTACAAGATTTACTTGGGTCTTCTTCCTTAGAACTAAGGATGAGACTCCTGAGATTCTAAAGAATTTCATCTTAAAAAGATTGAGAATCAATGTGATCACAAGGTCAAGACCATAAGATATGATCAAGAACTTAATTCAAGAACCAAATCCTTGATACATTTTGTTATGAAAAAGGTATTACAAGACAATATAATGCTCCAAGGACTCCTCAGCAAAATGGTGTTGCTAAGAGGAGAAACAGGACACTTATTGAAGCTACAAGAACTATATTGCTTGACTCTAAACTGCCCATCACCTTCTGGGCAGAGACAATCAACACTGCCTGCTATGTACAAAACAGAGTTTTAGTGGTTAAAACTCATGGTAAGAATCCTAATGAACTTTGGCACAAGAGGAAACCTTTCATTGGTTTTCTTAGGTCATTTGGATGTCCTTGCACCATTGAATACCATAGATCAAATTGCCAAGTTTGCTGAAATCAGATGATGGACACTATATTGGATACTCTTCCCAAGCTAAAGGTTATAGAGTATACAATCTCAGAACTAGAATAGTTGAGGAGTCAGTCAATATGACTTTCAATGAGCACACTCGTAGTGTGAATGGTTCTGGTCCGAATTGGCTATTTGATCTTGATTTAGTTACCAACATTTTTAACAAATCTTGTGAGCATGTTTCAGGGTCTATAGATATATTACCTATAGGTGATCCTGATCCATGATTTGAGCTGAGAAGACCTTCAAGCTACACATCTTCAGCTCCAATGGTAACCAATCCTACAAATGAAGCTTCCACCAGCACATCAATGACAAATCCTACTGATGCTTCTGGGGTGCCTTCAAATTCCAGCTTAGAGGCACACAACTCAGAAGAAAGAGTTTCAAATGTTGGAGAGCATGGTGGTGGTAACAATGATCAGGAATTTGTTAATGCTCATAACCACTCCATTGATGACAACATCAATGATGTCGCACACTCATTGAATCAAATTAATCTTGATAAGTGTGCTAATGTGGAGGGTGAATCCTTATTGCTAGATCTGAATTTATCTAATTTAGATCCCTCATCTAAGGATCCATAATTCTCACCCTTCCACAAACATCATTGGAGATGTTGATACAAGGGTAAGAACAAGAGGACAAACCCATAAAGCAAATATTTGTCTTCACTCTTGTTTCTTGTCTCAGATAGAGCCAAAGAAAATTGATGAGGCTCTAAAGGATGAAAGTTGGGTTGAGGTTATCTAAGAGGAGCTGCTTCAATTCAAAAGGCAAAAGGTTTGGAACCTATGCCCTCTTCCTCAAGGGAAGACTACTATAGGGACCAAATGGGTGTTCAAGAATAAGAAGGATGATAGAGGACTTGTCATCAAGAACAGGGCAAGACTGGTTGTTCAAGAGTATACTCAAGAAGAAAGAATTGACTATACTGATGTCTTTGCTCCTGTAGCAAGACTGGAAGATGTTAGGATATTCTTGGCATTTGCTGCATCTAAGAACTTCAAGTTCTATCAACATGATGTCAAGTGTGCTTTTCTTTATAGGGTGATTGATAAAGAGGTGTATGTCAGACAATCACCTGGGTTTGCAGATTCTAATCATCCTAATTATGTCTGCAGGATTGATAAGGCTCTTTATGGGCTACACCAAACACCAAGAAAGTGGTATCAGACTCTATATCAGTATCTGTATAAGCATGGATACAGAAGGAGTACTATAGATGGAACTCTCTTCATCAAAGAACAAGAAAATAACTTGATGCTAGTTCAAGTGTATGTAGATGACAGAATCTTTGGTTCATCGAATCCAAAGCTCTACAAATACTTTGAGAAGTTGATGAAGGATAGATTTGAAATGAGTGTCATGGGGGAACTCAATTTCTTTCTGGGAATTCAAGTGAAGCAAGTTGAAGATGACACCTTCATAAGTCAGTCAAAGTATGTTCGGGACATACTTAAGAGGTTCAACATGACTGATTGCAAGGTTGCTAAGACCCCCATAGCAAGAAATCACTCCCTTGGGCCTGACCTTGAGGGGGAATGTGTGGATGAACCTCTCTACAGGGCTATGATTGGGTCTCTTATTTACCTTATAGCTAGCAGGCCTGATATCATGTTTGACACATGTGCGTGTGCAAGATATCAAGCCAACCCTAAGATGTCACACCTTATCACTTTCAAAAGAATTTTAAGATATCTAAAAGGTGCCTCAACACTTGGCCTTTAGTATCCAAAGAATTCTGACTTTAATGTGTATGCATATACTGATAGTGATTATGGTGGATGCAATATGATTGCAAAAGTCTATATAAAGGGGATGTCAGTTTCTTGGTGGAAGGGTTGTCTCATGGCAATTCAAGAAACAATCTTGTGTCTTTGCATCAACGGCTGAAGCTGAATACATTGTTGTTGCAAGCTGCTGTGCTCAAGTGGTTTGGATTCAAAATAAAATGATGGACTATGGATTCAACTGAAAGGAGACTCCCATCCACATAGACAACAATAGTGTTATCTCAATCACAGAGAATCATGTGCAACACTCAAGGACAAAGCACATCATTATCAGGTATCATTTGATTAGAGATAACTTTGAAAAGGGATTAATCAAACTAGTCAAAGTTAACACAAATGAACAATATGCTAATCTGTTCACCAAAGCTTTTGATGAACAAAGATTCAAATATCTTGGATCAGCTATTAGGATGATTAACTTTGAGTATCTTTTCTTAAAACTTAATCATATTATTTCTAAACCTGTGTGTCCTAAATTTTCTATTTTATCACCTTCATAAGCCTTTGTTCCCTTTGGAAGTAAAATCTTTTTAAAAGGCATTCCTTAGATTTTTGAAAATTTTGATCTCTTTATCCTTCGGAAGATTTAAAATTACCTTTGGAAGAAACTTATGTCTTAGCAAACAAATATCTATTTACGTAGTTTTACCTTCGGAAGAAATTTCTGAAATATCTTCCAAAGCTTAAAATCAACTTAAGTACTTGTATGTTTTATAAGAACAAATTTTCTTCCACAAGAAAATTTCTTTTGAAAGTTTTTTATTCTTCTTAAAATAAACATTGATTTATAAATCTCTTCTAAAGCAAAATTCTTAGAAATATTTGAAATATCTTCCGAAGCCAATTTGCCTTTGGAAGCTTACCTTCAAGAACTTCTGAAACAAAATAACGTTCGGAAGATTTCTCGACTTCCAAAAAAACTAATTTTTGGGCAAAAAAAACTACATTTTTAGAGGTGGGATCGACTTTCGGATTTTAAAGTTTATCCTCTTTCATTAACTTTGTCTCAGATCCTTTTCACATACAAACCCAACGGTTCTCCCCTCTTTCACTATCTTCTTCATTTGCACTATTCCTCTGACCTAAATTCTCCCAAACCTCCTTTTTTCTTCATTTTCCTTCACCCTTAAGCTTCTCAAAATGGCCAATCTAAATCTTAGAAACAAACCTGATTTCTCCATGCAACTTCACAGGCAACACAACTAGGTTGCTCTGTTGAATTCCGAGAAAGGTGATTGTTTCTCAAAGGTTTGCCATTTTCTGGCTTTGTCAAACTACTTCACCTCCCTCACCATTGATCCTACTCTCTATGAGGATCACTTTCTTGAATTTTGGAAGACCAGCCAAGAGGTCATTATGGATGGGGAGAAGTCACTATCTGCCGTGCAGGGGAGGACAACCTTTATCACTTCGGCCATCATCAACAATCATCTACAGTTGGTTGATGAAGAAGGTGAGTTGCTTTCCTAAAGGAGGTTGTCAATCATTCCTTTGAGCACATGGGCTATGAGGGAGATTTCTCTTTAGAGACCTTCAGGAAAGGGAAGGTCTCATCCTAGTGGAAATACCTACTTCATGTGGTTATCCACAACTTGTCGAACAAGCATGGAGGGTGGGACCAGATTCTTGAGGATCTCTGCTTCATAGTGTATGGAATGGTTCAGGAGATCAAGTTCAGGTACTCTCAGTTTGTTTATACTGATCTACTTGCTAACTTGGACTCCTTGTAGTATTACATCTTTCTTAGATATGTTCAGTACATTCTCAACTGTGAACTGGGCTCACAGTTGAGGGAAATAGGTAAAATTCTTAAACTGGGACAGATGAAGCCCGAGATCTTTAAAATCTTGAAGAAACCAACTGTAGGCTTCTTAGGGGTAGAAACAACCCTTGTCCTCAAAATGTTAGAGCTCATTTCTCAAGGTGACAACCTAACAACACAAGCTAGTGTTAAACCCACACCTTCTACCTCCCAACCACCAAAAAGACCTCAAATCACCTACACCTACAAAAGAAAATCTAAATGAACCCTTGCTCAAGCTATTGAGTTTGTGCAGGTCCCCATATACTTACCCATACAGGAGGAAGTAGATACTAGAGCTCCCACTTCTCCTGAGGAGCAAACCACTCCTATCTCTTTAAGGATCAATGCTGAGGTTCCTCATGCTTAGCCTGATGAGCTCACAAGCCCAACTTCCTTAAGCCTTCACTCTGAGTCTCAATAGTTAGGTGAAAAACCTTCAAGGGACAGTTACCATCCCTAGCCTTTAGAATTAAACCACCCAATTCCCAACCTTGACTTCTATGTTGATGAAAACTTAGGTTTCAGTGAGTACCATGAGTCTCTTTACTCCTCCCCTACTCAAAGAGAGATGAGTGCTCTTGAGTTACCTATGTCTAGCCCACATCAGTCACTTATTATTGAGGTGGATCCTTCTAAACCTGTTCAGGAAATCCATATGGAAGAGGCTCTCACTTCAGCAAGTGATTAAATCATTCAGACCTCAATCATGGCAACTCAGCCCATTGACACTTCAATTGAAGTTGTTAATGAGCAAAGGAAAACCAACATCCAATAACTCCATGGTGGTGGTGAGAGAGAAGACTTTGGTCCAGTTCTCTCATCCCCCTTGATTCTTCTGATGAAGATAAGAGGAATCTGAGGCTAAAGGTGCAAAAATTATCAAAAACATGCAGCTACCTAGTCTCCAAGGATAGTTATCTTGAATCTCAGGTGACTACCCTGCATAACAGGGTCAATGATCAGCAACTTGAGATATCTTATCTTAAGGAAAAACTAGTTGGGTGACCTTTAAGAAAAGCTCAACCAGGAACACAAGAACATGTGAATGTCATTGATCTAACCTCTAGCACACCAATGAAAGTAGGTGATGCTACCAAAAAGGGGGAGAAAGTCATCACAGACACATAACCTAGGAGTTCTTCACAGAGCATAGACATTGAGGACTCACCATCTTCACTTGCAACTATCCATACTCAATAACTTCCTCACGTTCACATTGATGTGGACTATTTAGACTCCTTCTCGGAGTCTGTTTGAGGAAGGTATACCAAGGGTAGTGTCATCTCCACCTCAAGGAACTTCCAGCTACATCATAGGGTGGATGTATGATGCAAACAGAAGAGCCTTTATTCTTCAAAGAGTTCAAGGGCAGCTAGAAGTCTCAAATTTTCAAAATTTGAATTACTATGAAGGTCTTGACCTTGTCAACATGCCACTTGTCAATCCAAGCCAATCTAGACAAGCTGACAGGCTAGCACAAAGGATTCAGGACAGAATTACTGAAGAGTTCAGTCTAAGAAGGAGAGAAAGGCAATTAGGTAATTTTATTGGTCAAGTAGATGTTTAAGCGAACCCTAAGATTAGCTTTGAAGGGGAAACCTTGACTAAAGGCCCAGTGGTAGAGCCTGAGACCCTTTTCACACATACAACTACTTCAGAAATTCATTCCTTAGGTGAAGCACCTGCTAGTGAGGGTGTATCACAACCTCTCTCTTGCCAGAGCTTGGAGGCTACACCAAGCAATGAAGGCCAAAGATCTCTCCACCCTGAGTCACAAAGGTCTATGAGTAACAAAAGGAAAAGGAAATGAATCCTGAGGAGATTGAGGAGGAGGAAAGAGAGAGGAAGAGGAAGCTAAGGGGAGAAAGTTCCTCTTGGTCTATAGGACTCATGGAAGTTGCAATCAGGGCTGCCCCAGACCAAACACTTAAGATGATGAGTTAAGGTCAGTCACGATTACTTACCTACAAACCAGGAACTATGACATTGATGAGATTATATCTCTCCCTTTAGAGGAACTTAATGAACTGGCTGCTATGGAATTGTCAAGAGAGAGGAAGGAAGCAGAGGTTGCGAGAAAATTTCTCCAAATTAAAGAGGATAAAAGACAAAGAGATTGTACGATCATGTTCCCACTCTCTCCCCAGTTCAAGAAAGTCCTGCACAAGAGTCTATGTCTCCATAAGAACCTTAGGTAGACAAAGAAACAGATAGCCAAAACATATCAACTACCTGAGTACCACAGGTCTGTACCAGGCATCTACACTTCTTCCCTTGTCCTTTGAGTACATAGAGTTTGAGTATCTCAAATAGCTTGAGCTTGAAGTACTTAAAGAACAAAAAGAAACAAAAAGAAAAATGAGGGAAGATGTTGCAAGGTCAAGAACCATCATCCAAATGAGCATGAAGAAGTCTGCTGATAGACAAAGGATGATGAGCTTCTTGAAGCTGTATGGATTCTCTAGAAGGATACTTGGCCCTATGTCTCTATCTACTATGGATGAGCACATTAGCGTGATCAAGTAGAAGATCAAAAGAGGAGAACTTGTGGACTTACACTCCCCACCAAGTCAAGTCCCTCAAGAAGTGTAGGTTAAGGTTGAACAACCTGAGACAACACAACTTGAACCTCCTACTAAGCCTCAACAAGCTTTATCTTCTGTAGATACATGTGTACCTAGTTTATGAGTTTAATGTAAATGTCTTTAATGTCTTACACGTATGTAATAAATGGGTTCAATGATATATAATATGTGATTGATGTTTATAATGTTTAATATTTCATAGTGTTATTATGTGTTAATATATAATGAACTTACTATATAGGTTTGAGGTTGTTGTGCATGGTTCTTAATCAATAATGATTGAGAAATGTGTTCAAACCTATTCGGATGAATCTTTATGCGAATGGACCATACTAATGGACCATACGCATGAATACATCATGCTTATAGACCAGTCGCACGACTAAACCATGAGACTGGATCAGTCGCACGATTAAGACATAAGATTGACTCAGTCGCACGACTGAACCTTCAGTCATGGGTATGGATCAATCGCATGATTCAGTCACACGACTGAACCATGCTAATGGTTCAGTCGTACGATTGGAAACCCATAACCTATAAATACCACTTAATTCATGAAAAAATAGGGGAATTCGAAACACTTGATACTCTTACGAACCCTAGCCATCTAGAACGTCGAAGGAAGCTTGTTCAACTTCAGAGATCATTCTTGATCGATCTTTATTCGTTCATAACGCTTAGTTTCAATCTTATATCGATCGGGTATTTGTTCTCACTGATTGGATCGCCAATCAAATAGGATTCTGCACTATTTTTTTGGTATAAACATAGAATCTGTTAGTCATCCGTACGTACACGGTCCTGACAAGTGGTATCAGAGCCAGGTTACTGCTAGAATGATCTAACAATCATTCTAGCAACCCGAGCTCTTGATTTCTGGATTTATTTCATGTTCTTTGATGTTAAACCCACTTCGTGTTCTTCGTGTTTTGCTCAGATCTTGTTATTTGTGTTGTTTCTTAGTTAAAATCAAACTCGGAATGACCTTCTTACCACCCTTGCGAATCTTATGATGCTATTTTGTTTTGGTTCATGTAAAATTCATCAGATTAGGGTTTTTGGTAGCCATGACGATTGCAGATCTGAAAATCTGCGTGTAGATCCGCTCATGCGACTGGACCATGCTAATGGACCATACGTACGACTGGACCATGCTAATGGACCATTCGTACGACTGGACCATGCTAATGGACCATTCGTATGACTGGACCATGCGACTGGACCATGCAACTGGACCATGCAACTGGACCATGCGACTGGACCAGTCTTGTGACTAGTCATGCGACTGGACCAGTCTTATGTTCAGTCATGCTGCTGGACCAGTCTTATGTCCAGTCATGCTACTGTACCAGTCTTATGACTAGTCGCACGAATATATCATTCGTATCATCCATTCCCATGAATGTGATATTTGTCCTCCATGTCATACGAATGAACGGTGTTCCAGACCAAAAAAAATCTGGAACTGCCTCTTGCATAGACTTGAGGATGAGCGAAGCACATTCACCCTGAGGTTCTTTTGTCAAATAAGTTAGATGGATACCCCATTATTCGTTGGACTTCCAGAATAGATGAATGTAGTTAGAAAATAGAAAAGGAGTAAGAAGAAAGCTCAGCCCAAGCTTCGTATGCCAATGTCGAATTGAAGAAAGCTGAATGGACGGCTTGTTTTGCTGAAATGAAAGCCCAGCGCGCACCTACAAAGCAAAATGCCTACACCAAACTGTACAGAGTTAAGAAACATCAGAAGGTGTCCGGAAAAATTATTGCATGGGCTTATTTTGAAGACTTGAATGTCTATGTTGTTAAGAGAGAAAAGGGGATTGAGTACTTCAGACATCCTCATGATCTGAAGACTCTTCCATATTTTGAGTTCAACCGACTGCGTGCTTAGATATGTTATATGCTAATCCAAGGAAGATGTTAGGTTGGTTTGAGTCTGCGATGAAGAAAGAATACCACACCAGGTGGGTAACTTCAGACCTCAACAACCAAAGAGGTACATCCGTAGGTCTGAAGTGGACCCGATATCTGGGAAGCCAAAAGTAGTGCTGAAGTGGAGTCCTCCGCGCACAATGTTAAAGATTCCCTTAGGGGAAATGCCTCAGGACTTCACTTCACACTTCAAATGGTGGTATTATGATTGGAGGACAGGAGAAGCAGTCATAGTTCTGAACAAACATGGAAAGATAGAGACTATCCGGGTATTTGACCCTATGTGGCTTACCAACTTGTTAGTTGAAGATGTTTACACATTATACAAGTGGCCACTGTTCTATGACACACAGGACATTGTACAAGCTCTCCAGTTTCAACACGTGATAAGACTCTACTTTGCATTTGAGATACATGCAGGAGTCACAAAAGAAGAGAAGTACAAGAAGTTCCAAGAACATATGAAGAGTGTTAGACAATAGAGGAAACTAGGTCCAAGGGGGAGTTTGTAGATACATGTGTACCTAGTTTATGAGCTTAATGTAAATGTCTTTCATGTCTTACACGTATGTAATAAATGGGTTCAATGATATATAATATGTGATTGATGTTTATATGTTTAATATTTCATAGTGTTATTGTGTGTTAAAATATAATGAACTTACTATATAGGTTTGAGGTTGTTGTGCATGGTTCTTAGTTAATAATGATTGAGAAATGTGTTCAAACCTAGTCGGATGAGTTTTTATGCGAATGGACCATACTAATGGACCATACATATGAATACATCATGCTTATGGACCAGTCACATGACTAAACCAGGAGACTGGATCAGTCGCACGATTGAGACATAAGATTGACTCAGTCGCACGACTGAACCTTCAGTCGTGTGTATGGATCAATCGCATAATTCAGTCACACTATTGAACCATGCTAATGTTTCAGTCATACGATTCGAAACCCATAACCTATAAATACCACTTAATTCGTGGAAAATAGGGGAATTCGAAACCCTTGATACTCTTACGAACCCTAGCCGTCTAGAATGTCCAAGGAAGTCTGTCCAACTTCATAGATCATTCCTGATTGATCTCTATTCGTTCATAACATTTAGTTTCAATCTTATATCAATCGGGTATTTGTTCTTACTGATTGGATCGCCAATGAAATAGGATCTTGCACTATTTGATTTGGTATAAACATAGAATATGTTAGTATTCCGTACGTACACGGTCCTGACATCTTCTAATCCACAGCCGGGTCAAACTCCCTCTCATTCTAAACCTATTAGGGAGGAACACCCAACTGAGCAAGACAAGACTGATCAACAAGGTCCTGTAGACCATTCTTCTCAGTTAAAGTCATAAAAGAGGAGGAAGAGGAGGGCTTCTAGACCAAAGTCAAAGAAGAAGAAGAAGT
>BJCM01168069.1:0-15000 GCA_018326385.1 Flaveria bidentis | reverse complement strand
ATGGTTAAATTTAATAATGGGAATATATATATATATATATATACACGTATTTATGTATGTACGTATGTACGTATGTACGTAGGTGCGTAGGTGCGTAGGTGCGTAGGTACGTAGGTGCGTAGGTACGTAGGTGCGTACGTACGTAGGTGCGTACGTACGTAGGTGCGTACGTGTGCGTAGGTGCGTACGTGTGCGTAGGTGCGTACGTGTGCGTAGGTGCGTACGTGTGCGTAGGTGCGTACGCGCGTACGTGCGTATGCGCGTACGTGCGTATGCGCGTACCTGCGTAGGCGCGTACCTGCGTAGGCGCGTACGTAACGTAGGCGCGTACGTAACGTAGGCGCGTACGTACGTAGGCGCGTACGTACGTAGGCGCGTACGTAACGTAGGCGCGTACGTAACGTAGGCGCGTACGTAACGTAGGCGCGTACGTAACGTAGGCGCGCGCGTACGTAACGTACGGATGTAGGCGCGTACGTAACGTACGGACGTAGGCGCGCGCGTACGTACGCACGCTCGTACGTACGCACGCGCGTACGTACGTGTCTATGTATGTATGTATGTATATATATGTGTATATATAAGGTTAGGATCATTTCAAAACTTTTAAATAACTTAAGAACTGCAAGGACTTATCTAAACTCTTGGATTACCTAATCAATGGTTAAATTTAATAATGGGAACTGACTAGTAATTATATAAAATCAAGGGCATTATTAGGATTAAGATTATACTCTTTCATATTTTTTCTTATAATATCTCCCACTTTATTATAACCTCCTAATTATAGTAATAAAGCATTAAAGCAAAAGCAAAAGAATGGAATCCCAAGTATGTGAATCAAAATAGAGGAAAAGAACAATGGCCGGAGCGGTGTCTTGATTTCTTCAAAAACAATGTCGACACAACTATATTCTATTACTTTGAGAATGAAGATGCAAAGCTTCTACGGTCTCACACTATTTTTGATTGAATACTTTTCTAAATGGTTCAAACCTTCATCGCTTGTTGATTAGTAAAGTAACTTTGATCTAAAAATTAAAACTTTGATCTAACTTTGCTCAATTTCACTTAAACATTGTTTGACATAGACATGGATCAAAGTATGCCATGAAACATACTTTTAGATTATCTGAACTTAAATATATGTTGAGAAATGATTTCATGTGTGATATAAAACAAGTTTGGACTATAATAATCTAAAAATGTTTTAGGACAGAAGAATTTACAGGTTACAAGTGAGTTTCAGGATGAATACAATACCCATCAAATGTATAAACATAAATAAGTAAAATTCAAATCATTTGGCACTTTTTATCCTCAGACCCAACTCGAACCGAAAACTTTATGAGTTAAAGTGATAGACATCTGAACATCAAAACTTAGTAACCCTATTAGAAAAGAAATTCTAAGCCCACCACTATTAATGTATGCTTAAACTTGTTATATTTTTTTAGTTTACGATAATATTATAATAATTTTATTATACTTTGGGTATTAATTAATATAAAAAGCATGTGTTGTAACAAAATTACGGATAAAAGCGTAACAACTTATACGTTAATTACCGCTAGAGCCCTCTCCTCCTTTCATGAAATATCATCTATATTAAGCTTGATAACATGAATAAATAGTAATTATTTTCAACTAAAGGACTTCTTTTCTTTCCCATCCTTATTATTTTAGACTAGCTAATTGAGAAGCTGGTAGAGTTATGAAAAGGAATAACACATGGCCAACAATCATCTTCTAAACTTTAAGGAAAATTCTCATTATCTAAGTGAAATGATTTAATATTAAACATTACAGTTAATCTCGATTTTGGTCTTTGGGTTTTGTAAATAGTCTCCACTTGAGTACCAACATTTATTTTGTCTTCATTATTGGCCTAAGTTTTGCAAATCGTTTCCATTTTCGTTCTTTTAACTAACGGTGTTAACTTTTTTTGTTAAAATTTTCTAAAATGACCAAAATACCCTAAGGACTTAAATAATTTATTAAAAATCTCACAATCTCACTTTTAATTTCTATCTATACTCTCTTTCTCTCTCTCTCTCTCTCTCTCTCTCTCTCTCTCTCTCTCTCTCCCCCTCCCCCTCCCTTTCTCTACCGCAAAACACCACCTCTGTCCCCTACCATCCGAAAACCACCTCCACGACCACCGTTCCTAGGAGCATTTTGCCGAAGTGTTTGACCTGGGTCTTGCCATCAAAGTGAGCGGTGCGGGGCCATCGCATCATAGATCGGAAGAGCCGGTGGAGCTCCCGCCAGAACAGGGGCAGCTTGTTTTTTCAACCGGTGAGTCCTCAGATCCACTACCGGAACTCCCTCTAGCAGCACGACAGAGATGGAGGTCAAACTCCGACGACGGTTGTCGTTATCACCTTTTAGGGTTTGGAGACGGAGGTCACTCGACTCAACCCGGGTGGGGATTATGCGAAACAAGAGCAAATTTTGAATCGATTTGAAATTTCCAAGTCAAGTAAAAACCGTTTGAACTCCAGATCCATGTTTCTCTCCAAAGCTTCATTATCATGAGCAAAAATGATAATATTGTGATTCGAAACTATTTCCTCAGGGGTTTGAAGCAGTAGAGCTTTTTCCATGAGCTCTGATAGCTCAGTGTAGTGTGAATCGAGGAGGGCCACGAATATAGAGTTGGAATTGATCTAGGTGGGGGTTGATTTAGCATTTTGAAGGTGCAATATAGGTGCGTTAATGGCGGATGTAAGAAGAACAATGTTGAAGAAAAAGAAGGTGATGAGTTTGAGTGCATCATAGTTTAGAGAACTGATGATGTAAAAATTTGGAAGAGGGTTTAGAAAAAGATGGTGTTTTGAATGAGGGGTAAAATTGACAATCACTTAACAGAAAAAGGTTAACACCGTTAGTCAAAAGAACGAAAATAAAAACGATTTGCAAAACTTAGGCTAATAATGAAGACAAAATAAATGTTGGTACTCAAGTGGAGACTATTTATAAAACCTAGGAACCAAAATCAAGATTAACTCTAAACATTATTATAATCATTTTCACTACAATCTGTCTAGTAAAAAGTTACAAGAAAAATAAAGATCCTAACCAAGTGTAACAACATGAATAATAATCTCATTCGTCCAATGAATATACATTTTAGAGGTGCTCAAAATCGGATTTCCGAATTTTAAATATACAAAAATTTCGCATAGTGAATTTCACTATATGAATCCGAATCAGAAATTTAGGATATCCAAACATATATCCAAATTCTAAAAAATATATGTATTTTTTTATTTTTATAAAAACTAATTATTTTTCATTAAAAAGTTTTCTAATTTCCAAAGTTTTTATAAAAATATCCGAAATACCCCAAAAATATCCAAAATTTCTATTAATGTATATAACCTAATAATTTTTTTAAAAAATATTTCGGATAGTTCGGATATCCGAATATCTGAAAATCCTTATAAACATTATCCAAATCCAAATCCAAAATATCAGGTACCCGAAATTTTAGATATTTTGGATTTGGATTTTCAAATATTTCGGATTCGGATTTTCAAATATTTCGGATTTGATTTCGGATACAGATATTTTTCAACACCCATATATCATATAAATAATAAAAAAATAAGTACATAAAATGATTTCTCTTAATCCTATAAAACCAAACACAAAAAATGACAAAAACTACTTTTTAGTCGGAAAAGAAAAAAAATCAAAACTCATGTTCTCCTTTTAAAGCAAGTAGCACAAAACTTTTTACTTATGGTAATAAAAGTTATCTTTTCTTAAAAGAATAACATTTCCCTCAAAACTTTTTCTTATCAACACACGGCATTTAAAAAGATCTAACTCTAATTATTAATTGAAAAGAAGAATGAAAAACCACACTTCTAACAAGTAAGATATTGTGGCCAAAGGGTCAGTGGACCTCTCACTCTCCCTCGATTCCACCCCCGAGAAGTTTATACGTGTATACACTTCTTGTTGGAACAAAATGATCAAAGGAGTAAAATAATTGATTATGAAATATGAGTTGTAATACAAATAACATCAAAGAAAGCTATCTATCTCTAACCCCACAAGTGACAAGACTATGTCTAAGGGTAAATAACTTTCAAACCTTGGTCTCATAAATTTCCTCTCTTTTTTACATCAATTTTGGCAGATATAATGGCCAAAAGGATTTTGAGTCTCAGTTAGTTCTTCATGAGGTAACCCAAAGCTAGACCGATCAAGCAAATGGCGATGACAACGATCATTGAGACACCGCCCCCTTGACTTTTGTTGGCTTCACGCGTCAAAAGTTCCTATACATTATACCAAGTAGAAAGAAAAATGATGAAAATTAGGAGAACTAATTTCTGATGCGAACATGGAAGGGACCATATGATGGAGATTAAAAAAACCCATATACATATAGCAATTTTGACCCGTTTACATGTAATGCGCAACAAAGTTGCCAAAAGTGTTTTCCAATATTTAAAACCTTTTAAATCGTTTTATATAAATAACGCTATATTATTACTTTAAAATAGCAATTATAATCTTGTTTCATATATTGATATTTTAAAATTTAAATAAACATGAAAATAAACATGTTGACTCCATGTTGGCCCGCCACCCTGCCTGCCTATTTTGCGACCTCTAGAAACTAAAAGGGTCTTAAACGTCTTGAATGAGGAAATGAGGTGTATGGGATAAATGACGTCTCACAATTTCTCGGCGAATTTTGTCGCGTTGTTGAATAGCAGCATTCTTTTCATCGGTCAACTTTGAAATGAGAGATCTTGCCTGCAAATTCATGAGCGTTTTAATCTAAAAATTTAAGCAACAAATGACAATAAACACGAGAAATTATCTATTCTTCTTGGAGTTGTTAATTGATGGGTAAGAAAAATATATATGGGTAACATTTATTAGAATATAAGTTTGGGTTACAGTATCATAAAAACATCCTACATTGTGTTAGTAAGAAAAAATAACTTATCATTGAAATAATACAATATTTGCAGTGATATTTGGCACAGCAAATGCAGTGATACAGTGATACTTAACCTGTGTAACCGACTCATTTTGCCACCTCCAAATTGGTTCTGGGTGTAGATTGATGAATGGCTATTACATTAAATTATAACAAACGTGTTTGAATGATGAAATGTGTTGCTTCAATATAGCATATGAAATATTCGAGGTTCAAATTTCTAAGAGATAAAGGTAGGTCCTTTCTTTGGATTGAGGGAGTGAACTAAATAAACTACACACATAAACCAACTCACCTCAGAGGATTTATCATCAGAACTCACATATTGTCTTGTAAGCTGCAAGCATGAACAAGAAACAACATATTATTATACTACCAAGGCAGAAAGTAATGGAAAATCAGGAACACTCATGGATTAAAACCAACCTCAGATCTGTTCAAATTGCCACTATCAAATGACACTTTGGGTGAAACCCCTTCATTGGGATCCTCAAGAACTGGCGAAGGTGGTTGAGGAGGAGGAAGATATATCACTCTCAGCTTGCACTCTTCCACAACACGCCCTGGCTCCTTACTGAACTGTAAACTCAAAATACCATAAAGTAACAATCTTGAAGCTACCAAAACATGCCAATGAAGAGTCCATGTCTATAGTAGCCGGTTTTTTGATGATTATTTATTATTTGTTTATCATAATTTGGATGCATAACCTTAGTACCTTTGGGTCCCTAAGGTCACTCACATCCTTCAATAGTTTGATAAAAATATGTTAACTCACTCCAGCAAAGTGGAAAGCACAATGGATACATGGTTTGAGGTCATCCGAAGTCTATTTTTTGACGAGGGTGGCAATTCTTAACACTACAAGAACCTTACATGAAAGTACTCAGGTTTTGGGTTGGCCAGTCTGACTCGTTTAATATAGAAAGAGGTGTTTGGGTTGACCTATCCAATTAATTTAATATACGGGTGGTGTTTAAATTCACTGAAGTTTAACAACTGGTCAATCCATCTAAAAATAAAAATAATTGTATTTAAATATATATAATTTATAAGGTAAGCTTGTTTACGACACCATTAACTTGTTTAGAACTTGATTCCAACCCATTTACCACCCATCACCCATTTTGACTTGACAATTTGTTTGACCTGTTTTGGATAAAAAGTTTACACAGATCGTGTTCGGCTTACATGGTTTTTAAGTGTGTCTTTGAAACGATAAATATATAGGTCGCGTCCAAGCTAATGTAAAGATCTAGATAAATACTTTAATAATATTGTTTTAAAATTAAACACAATTTGTTATTTTTAAAAAGTTAAGAGATGGACCAAAATCAACTCGAATGGGCAAGGCCCATTTTCCGTTTACCCAACCCACTCATCCTGCAGGGAATTTTCACAAACAAAGAATAAAAGAATACTTTAAGAGAAAATGGAGAACTTTTAGTACCATTTCGGGGGTAATGTCCTTGGGGGCTAATCCTGGGCTTACAACTACACTCTGAAGCAGAAATTTATCCCTGCATATCATGTCAGGAGGAGCTTCCTTCTGAGCTTGCATTGTTACTGTAATTAAACTATAAATTAACAAGCATTCAACGTATGCAAGATATATGTTCTTCAATCATATTAATAGATATAGATTGAATCACCATTATGGTAAGATAGATTTAACTTGGTAAAACCGCAAAGCAATATAGGTAGACTCAAAAGGTATGATTACTTGTCTATATAATCAAAATCCCAATATATAGAGTTCTGAAATATCTAAATTCTTACCATGTCTACTTAAAATAAACATAACATTTGAACACCAACATTCTAAGTTTTAACCATTCTCATTAATACTCCTTAAAAATATATATAAAGTTATAAGTTCATAGATGCATTTAGCTACAAAAGGCCATACATGGCTTTACATTACAAGCAGTTTAACATCCTTTCACATATGGAAAAGAAAATAATAAAATAAAAAACACAATATATTTGCATGAATAAGTTTTTTCGGATGAAATAAGGTAAGCAAAATCGATTTCTTCATTTCAAATTCCAAGATTTGTTCAAAGTCACTGGTTCTTTCAACATTTTTGCAAGAAATGAGCAAATTAGGACATCCTTGAAACAACCATATTTGTTTTTGTTTACATTGGCACAAGATCAATGATGAGTTACAACAATGTGCCCAATACAAATGTCTACGGAAATCAGAAAATTGGGAATATAATCTGCATATGCTTTCTCAATAAATTTGAATCCAATTTAATCAACTTTATACAACCGGGAAACAACACAATCATGATAAAAACTTAAGGGAGAATGCACCTATTACATCACATGTTGATCGAGGCTTAACGAGTCCAGTATTCGGACGAACGCAATACTTCTTGGGATTCGTCGTCTTCACCTGAAATTTCGAATCAAAATTTAAGAAACGTATGATCAGTTTTCTCAAAATTAGATCATATTCAAAAACAAACATTCCCAAATTGAAATTTCAATAACCATTCAACCCAATCTAATCAAACCCTTCTCAGATTAACAAAACAATCCCCAATCAAAATGCCACATTCTGATCATAACGAAACCTGATAAAACTGCATCGATATCAGAATTAATATACATTTACCTTGAAAGCTACATGATTCTCCGTTTTATTCAACAACTGAAGCGAGCATGAGATCTGTTTCTTCAATTCGACTAATTGGTAGAAACAAAATTAATATGAATACAACCAAAAACAAAACAAATTGTGGGATTTGATCGTTGATGAAATCGGAAAACTTACATGGGAATTTGAGCTCTAAAGGTTCGACATTGAGAAGCTCCCCTGTACTCATTTTTCTCGTTGGAGATAATTTGGATTCACAAAATGCAAAAGAATCATGAAAAACTGTTTGTGATTTGGGGAAATTGAGATTTAATTATGAACCGAAGAGAGAAAGAAGGAGATGAGTTGGTTAAGTTTTGTTTTTCAAAATATGAAGGGCAAAAGTATAATGATTCATGAAAGATGTTTGAGTTTTTTAGACTTATGTTTGTACAAATAATATAATAGTTAAATTTTAGAATTTGGTGGAGACATATGTATTTGACACCGGATGGGCTGGTTTGACCAATGTAATCAGAACCACTAGAATGTGTGGTTTGGTTCATCAGTTTAGGTTTTTTTGTAAAAAAGATTTTCTAGGTTAAATCGTGAAACGAGTAGAACTTTTTTGTCTCATTAGGGAGATAAAAAAAGATGGCTACTTTGTTTAATGAGAGAGCAAAGGCTTATGGATTCCTTGACAAATACAAGTACTGTAGGTGAAGTAAAATGAAAAGGAAAATAAAATTTTTTACTCGATTCAAAAACAAAACCTTATGGATCATAATGAGGTCGTGGCTTAGTGAAAAGGAGAGAGAAGTCGTTTCGAAGGTGTGAGTGAGTGAAGAGGGAAAAGCGTTGAAAGGAGAACAATAAGTGAGAGAAGGAGCTGAGGGAGAGCCACTCAACCTTCATTGTCTTTGAAATGGGGTGGTGGTGGTGTGGTGGAGCAATGATGGATATGGGATATGTTGTGTGGTGGTGGAGATGGTGGTGGAGATGGTGGAGATGGTGGTGGTGGCAAGAAGTGGTCATGGAGTGGTGGGGTTGGTTGAGATTGGGTTGAGATTGGGTTAAATGAGAAACAATAAGGGTAAAATGGTCATCTTCTAGTTATTTTAACAGAATTATTTAATGACCGTTTGACCAAAGGATAAAATATGTTATTGTTTTTCAAACCTTAGGATTAAACTTTTAATTATTCAATCTGAGGGATGAAAGGTGAAATTTAAGCAACCGTGTAATTTACTTTTTAAACTTTTACTAGAATGATATTGTCGTGAATTATCTTGAACTTGTTTATATCTGATAATTATGTTTATTAATTTGAATTTTCTTAAACAGGTGGATATTTTTTATTTGCTATATCTTTATATTTATATGGTGTTTTCTTGTTTTAAAATCGGTTTGCCCGATCCAACGTGTCCGACTAGTAAACAGGTGAAACAACCACTTCAATATTCAGTCTAGTTTTAAGTGCTTGAAACTTTCATCATTTGGTTTTAGTTTTGAAATTTGCTTTTGTTGCAACCATAAAATAGAGAATTAAGTAGCTAGATTAAAATAAATGTCATATTCTCGTTGAAAAAAACTTAAATATGAGTAGGTTATAGGTTCAAATTTCAATTTGAGCAAAATATTCAAAGTTAAGTCAAGAGTTTTTCAAGTAATGAATTTTCTCATGAGGGATTTGGGGGTGCGGTTTCAGCCGGGAAACACATATGTAGAACCGATTAAAATAAATGTATCCTACACAACATGATTGTACATTTACCGTTAAAAACACCTCTTAAAGATGACCTAAGAAGCATTTAATGTAACATCATGAACTATTGTTGTTGGCTTCATAGGTCTATGTTTGGTACTTTGGTCTTCTATGTGTGGTTATAAATATTATTCACCGAATAGAAACATTGCATGTTGGACATTGTAATACGTAGAGGATTTGGTAAGTGCCAATATCTTTTGCATTAATCACGAGACAGGTTATTGTTAACACAAGTCACCATGCATGATTATTATGTGTTTTTATCTTTGGCTCATGATCTCCGAGTACGTTAGTACACCTGGATACGGTGACAAGGCTCTGTTCAACCAAATGTCTTGTTTCGTTTTATTCATACGTTTAGAAGGTCGTTATATGTTTAGCGGTTGGCTCGGCATGGTCAGCGCATTGATTACGTTTGGCTCCTTTATCACTTAATTGTTATCCTAATTCAGTTGCCATAGGTTTGATCATGTCGAGATTTAGGTTTAGTTGAGTTTAACTATTTGTGGCTTGTTCGATCTATGTAGGTAACACATCATGTTCCCGCTAGTCTGACTACTTCAACATTATGGTGGATTGGTGCATTTGTCACTCTTTTGGGACTTTGTCAATTCATCTTTATTTGTGTTAATTTTATTAATTTCTTTATGTTGATGGGATTTGGGCGGTCCTTTTGACCATTTAATAACAAGTCCAATCGAGTATTACATTCTTGGTCTAAACATTACAAAAAAAAAAAAAAAAAACCAAAAATACCCAAGCCTGTAGGAAATACCTAAATCTAAAATATTCAGGATGGGTACTGGGACAGGTATTCGGGTATAAGATCATGTACGATGTACGGGTTTGAGTTTAGTAATGTTTCATTCTAATAGTTTCATTACATGAAAATTAACCTTTTCTAAGGGAATATGTATTTGGATATATTATTTATAGTTTGTATACAATGAAGTATGAACTTATATTTTGAAGTTTACATTGTCATGAAATGTACATCCTTAATGGTGATGCTAATATTTGTGCAAATGTAGTATTTTAGATTGTTGTTATTATAAACATGTATTTATATAAAACTTATAATAGTAAGAGAAAGAATGCATGTAGAAATCCTAATAGGTATTTTTACAACTAATGTGCATACTTGATATCCGTGGATTAGCCAATGCCCAAAAGAAAATACCTTTATACAAGAGATAATATAACAATCTGGGTACGAGAGTGACATTTTTATAGTGACCGGCAGGTCGAGGCGAGTCTGTGGGCTTTTGAATAACCAAAACCGGAGTCTATGTGAGTAAGTTATGAGAAAAACCAAATTTCTACTCGCGTGATGCTTTGGAGTTTGGTACAAAAACATGTAGAACAACTCGTACATTAAGGTATGACACGTAAAACTCATCGATCTAGTATTGGTTAGTAGCATGAGGCTTGGTAAGCTTGTTGAGGACATTGTATATGGATTTTTCTTTGTAAAGATGTATTTGATAGAATTATATAAATGTTATATATATTGATTAAACGTAAAACTTATTAAAGTATTATATTAATGCTAGAAGCTAAAGACTCTTTGTTATAGATTATTAGTAATAGTTTGACAATGGAATTAAACAATTTAAGTTGTCAGGAGGGCTTCTGCAGATGAATGTTTTTGTTACTGTTGCTTGTATTCAATTAAATGATAAACATTCTTTGTAATTGAATATTATATATGCCACAAGTTAATAAAATGTTTAGTTTAAGAGCCATATGCGAATGAGTAAATCCAAAAAGTGAGGCCTTTCAGGGCCTTACACGATCTCATATGTGTTTTTAGTTTTCTTTAATTACTTTTAAGGAGATTTGATAGATAAATCACATTTGGTGAAAGTAGTCTAAGGAGAGTGGATTTTATTTATGGTTCGTGAACCCGATTAAGTAGTAAAAAAAAGACATTTATTTGACACATGTATGCAAATATTCTTAATAACTTAGATTGAGCTCATGTAATTATGCTTGTATATGATTATTATATAACTGGCCTCAATTATTCTTTTAATTTACAATTGAAATAAAGGTTTGATAAAATTGTGAAACGACAACATTACTATTCATTTTAGCAGTTGATATTATAAAAAGGGTGAATTTTATACAAACACTAGAAACTTTTAAAATGTCATATATACGCAAAGAAATTTTAAAATATCATGTTTACCCCTAGAAAACTTTTCAAATATTATATATGCACAAGCCAAACTAAAAATATAATATATACCCTTACAAAATTCCTAAATATCATATATACCCTTATAAAACTTCTCAAATACCACATATGCCCAAACCAATTTAAAATATCATATATACTTTTTTTATAAAAAATATAGTATTTTTATTTAATAATTTAAGAAGGTGTTTTACTTTTGGCAAAAAGATTTCATATTTGTTCCCAAAAACTTCAATATTTATATATTAAAATTATTCACCTTTAATAATTCTTCTAATTCTTAAATAATATTTTAATTACCATAAATCAAGAAAAGTTAGTAAAATCGTAAGATAAAACATGACAAACCTAATTTAAAAATTAATATTTTTTTGTAAATATATTCATTTAGAATATTAACTAGGTTATTGATTTGTAATATAGGTTTTCATAAATTCAAAATAGAATAATACTGAAAAGATTATCATTGTTATCGTAACCGTTTACCAAAAAAATAATAAATATAGTACCGTTAATAATTAATAATAAATAAATGTAGTAAATTTAGATTTTGATATACTGATAAAAATAAAAGTGAATCGTTATAATTAATCTTTTAATAATATAAATTAAAATTAGAATTAAAAGAATATGATATATTAATTATTAAAAAAGGGTATATGTAATATTTTAATTTCAATGCGGATATATATGATATTATCAAGATTCTAGTGATATTTATTTATTTTAAAGTAAATTACTCTTTTAGTCCTTGTGGTTTGGTGGTTATAACGTTTTTAATCCAATAGTTTTAAAACGTTTAGTTTAAGCACTATGGTTTAAAATATGTATCAATCAAGTCCAAAGCGTTAACTTTATCTATTTCTTCCATTACTTTTATTTAAAAGATTAAAATACCCTTGAACCAAAATGATTATTATAATACAAAATTAAAAATTCTTATAGGACCCACATGATAATAAATAAATAACCTCTCTCCTTTCTTTTCATCTCTCTCTCTACATCTTTTTCTTTCTCTTTAAATTCATTATCTCTCTACTCTAGCAAATTTTATCTACCATCAAACTAACCTGGGCACCACCACCACCACTACCACTCCAGTGAAGTCACCATAGCCACCACCACTATCATATTCTCCTGCAAAGTCACCATATCCAACACCTTCATCTTCATCTTCAAGATTTCCTTATAAATTAAATCGGTTGCCCCAAATCAAGTAGAAGTTGAGGCCTATACCCATCTCCCTTTTCTTCTCTATCTTTCTCTTATCTCTAAAACGAGCAGATAAACAAAGTGAGTGGAGGGGGTACTAATTATTAGGTGGTGGTAGATGTTGAAGGTCAGGTAGTGTTGGGGGTTAAAGGGTGGACATCAGTGGTGGGGGTGAAGGTTCAAATAGAGGGAAGAGGGAGGGAAGATCACAAGATGAAGATGGGTAGGTAAGATGGTTATGTGGCGGAGGTGCATAGGTGGTGGCGATGGCTAAGGTGCGTAGTGAGGTGCGCATGTGTTGGTAGTGGCTGAGGTGCGCATGTGTTGGTAGTGGCTGAGGTGCACAGGTGTTGGTGGTGGCTCGGGCAGGTGGTGGTGGTGGTTGAGGTGGGCTGGTGGTGATGGTGGCTGAGGTGCCTAGGTGGTGGCGGTGGCTGAGGTCCACATGTAGTGGTGTTGGCTGAGGTTCACAAGTGGTAGTAGTGGTTCCAAAGATTTAGATGTGTAGATTTAGGAATATGGTGACTTCCCAAGAAAGAGAAAGACATATCGAGAGACATAATTTAGTTTTATATTATTTATAATGTAGTATCAATTTAAATACAATGGTATATTAGTCATTTTACATAAAGTTAATAAAGAATATGGATAGTAGTTAGTGCTTTGGACTTGATTTAGATAGTTTTAAACCATAATGCTTAAACTAAGCGTTTTTTAACTATTCGATTAAAAGGTTTATAACCAGCAAACCAAAGGGACTAAAAGAGTAATTCACTCTTTATTTTAAATTTGGTTTGGGCGTATATGTTATTTGAGAAGTTATCTATGGGTACCTCTGATATTTAAGATGTTTTTAGGGGTTTATAAGATATTATAATGTTGGTTTAAGCTATGATATCTAGAATTTTTGTTTGGGATATATAAGATATTGGGAAGTTTCTACCGGTATATATGATACTTTGAATTTTGTTTGGATATATATATATACATACATACATATATATATATATATATGTATATATATATGTATATATATATGTATATATATATATATGTATATATATATATATGATATTTTGAAAGTTTGTAAGGGTATATATGAAATTCACCTTTAAAATAAAGTTAACTTCTATTTACACTATAAATTAAATAATTATTCTATCATTGTTTTACACCACAATACATAAGATATTTTTATTTTCCTACTTGTATTTTTCTACTCAAATGGATCCAAGAAAAAAATCAACATCTAGTCATCTAACTAAGAGTTTTTCGAGCCAAAATGAATCAACTCCACCCCAATTGTTTCAATATACACAATACTACCGACAATATGTAACTATACAAAACTTGTATGTTTAAATCAGTTCGGGAAATTCACATTTCACCCACCCAAAGAGCCACACTTTAAATCATGATCTAAACATCTATTACTAATATCAACCATATAGTAACCTAACTTGTGTTAAACTGAGCCAACTAAAGACTAATGATGAAGATGGAGAATAACAATTATAAAGATGAGCAAGAAGAAGAACAACAAGATAAGGACAAAGAATGAGAGGATAAGGATAATGAGACCTCGTTGAAGATTAAGGAAAATTCTTAAAATGGGTGACTCGTAAGTTGTGGAATGAATGTGAGGAAGTAGCCTTTGCTAAGGTGTGGGATCACATCTCTATTGACTCTAGCATCATAAATCAACATAAGTACGACTCGTTTCAAGCTCGAGTTTTAAACATGTTAAGATGCCAGTTGGTGAACAATCGGTTGAGGTTATGAATATATTTTTAAAATTGTATAACGAAATTACATGTCAATTTATGGGGACAATTATTGCAAATAATCCTTCAACTCATGAAATGAGGTTGGCTTTGTGATGTTTAGGATTTTCTTTACTCTTTAAACTTTATATTTATTTAAATTTTAATTTTAGTTTTTATGTTTTATTTTTTTACTTTTAGTTATTTTAAATTTTATTTTAGTGTATTTTATTACTTGTAAGGCCCTGTTCCCGGAACGCTCACAGCTGGTCAATCATCGCTCATAAAACATATAATTACATTAGTTTTGATAAAATATTGCAGCGAAAAAATTAAAATAACCTTTCATTTCAATATAAATGGTTTTCCAAGTTAGTACAACATTCGTTACAAAATATCGTTTGTTCGCATTATAATGCAAAAACATCAAACAAAAAGAATGTCATCCAAAATGGGCCAAGTAGCCGCCCCGTGCCATCCTCATCAACCTTTACCTGCCAACTG
>BJCM01168065.1:6331-18955 GCA_018326385.1 Flaveria bidentis | reverse complement strand
ATTTTGTGATAGGGTTGCCGAAAACATTTAAGAAGAATGATGGAATATGGGTTATAGTTGACAGATTGTTAAAGTTGGCTTATTTTCTTCCAATTCAGCAAGGATTCTCGGTTAGCAAACTATCTGAAGTGTTTACACAAGAGATTATTAGACTTCATGGCACTCCAGTCTCTATTGTGTCTGATTGAGACTCGAGGTTCACTTCTCGCTTTTTGAAGGGTTTGCAAATCACATGGGGTACTAAGTTGAGGTTTAGTATAGCATTCCATCCTCAGACTAACGGTCAGACGAAGCGTACTATTCGGACACTTGAGGACATGCTTAGAGCTTGTGTCTTGGAGTGGACTGGGAACTGGGATGAGTACTTATGTTTGCTCGAGTTTTCTTACAACAATATTTGGAAAGCTAGTATTGGCATTGCACCTTTTGAACTATTGTATGGTCGTAAATGTAGAGCACCTATTTGTTGGGAAGAGTTCGGTAAAAGAATCATTGAAGGACGTGAGTTAGTTTAGATTACAAATGAAAATTTTGTTGTTACCGGAGAAAAGTTAAAGGAAGCTCAGAGTAGAAAGAAAAGTTATGCAAATCGACCCCATAGACCTTTGGAGTTTAAGGTTGGTGATAAAGTATTTTTAAGAGTTTCACCTTGTACGGGCGTACATCGTTTTGGCATCAAAGGAAAGCTCAGTCCTAGAATCATCGGGCTATTTGAGATCTTAGAAAGAGTTGGTGAAGTCTCTTACCGTTTAGCATTACCGCCTCAGCTATTACATGTGCATAACGTCTTTCATATATGTCTTTTAAGGGGATACAATTATCATCCCATTCACATTGTGAATTATTTGCTTCATCTGATTCGTGAAGATTTGTCATTCGAGGAAGAACTAGAAGCTATCCTTGATCGAAAAGGCTGCATTATGCACAAAAAGTCTATTCCTTTTATTTGAGTATTATGGAAAAGCCAAGTTGACTGCGAAGCTACATTGGAGATGGAAGATGCGATCCGTTTTTAATATCCGCATTTTTTCACATCTTTGTATTTTGTTCTAGCTTATTTCCATGTGATATGATATTGTGTTAGGCTATAAGAATTTCTTTAAATTGTTCCTGATTATCAATCAATCAGATACGTGTTTCCATTTTCAGATTTGTTTTGTGTTTGTATGTGAATAATCATCTGTTGTTTCTTTCACTTGTTATTCTTTTATCACTCCGTATCTACTTTATCATAACTTTTTTTATTACGCGTATCGTACAATTTTGAGGTGGAAATTTGAAGATCATGTATAGGTTGGACTCACTTTAGTTTAGATTTTGTTTATATTCTATTGTAATAGGTTTAATGTTAGTTTATTTTTGTATGTTGATTATTTTGTTTAGTTTTGCTGCCCAGCGAAACTACAGTTTCGCTCAGAGTCACTTGTTTAGTTCACCCGGTGAAACCATTGTTTCTTTCGGGCAAATCTATAGTTTCGGCAGCATAGTTTCGCTGACAGTGAAACTGTCAGCGAAACTATAACTTCTATATATAGTTTTGATCTTGCTTATTGTTGAGCATCCTTGCAAAACGCTAATAGAATATTTTTGTTGCAAGAGACTATTGTAAGTTGTTACTCCACTGAAATATATTTGAGCTTTGTTTGTTTTGATTGTATTGGATTCTTATTGTTTATATTTGAATACATTGTGGTTGTGATCATTCATCTTCATCTTCGTTGTTTGTATTTTATTTCTCATATTGAATGATGGAACAGATCAATTGTACTGAAACAAATATCAAATGGACCAACAAAATGGTATCAGAGCCTTAGTGCTCTTGATTGTTTGAGGTTCTTGGTTGTTTTTGTTCAATATCATTATTCATCAATTCTGGATCAAATTTGAGTTATTGGATATGGAATTTGATTGAATTTAGCTTGTTATTGGTTGGGAAAGCTCTTTTAATCATCAAATCTCAAATCCATTGAGATTTAGGCGATTTCACATTAATTCCATGTTGTAAAAACTTTTCAGATTCATCCAGCGAAACTACATCATCATCCGGTGAAACTCCCTCATCATCCAATGAAACTACAAGTGTTTTACACTTTGTAGTTGTTTTCGGCATCTAAGCGAAAGTAGTGATCTTGAAAGAAAGTTCAACAGTGCTTGTGTGAATATTCCAAGCGAAATTGCTATCGAAAGTATCATTAAACGAAAGTTCAAGCTTGTTTCATGTATAATTGTTGGCGAAACTAAGCAGTCTCAAGCATTTGACTAGCGAAATTCATGCCGAAATTCCCAGCGAAACTATTATCACTCAGCGAAACTAGTTCTGTGAAACTAGCTATTTTCTACGAAATTATCATTTGTTCAGCGAAACTAGAATATCAAAAATGACTTCTCTCACCCTTGTTGATTTAGAAAGTGTAGCTCCCAACCGACCTCCGAGACTCATAAACAGAGACAACTTTGAAGATTAGAACCGATGTCTCAGAGCCTTTTTATTCTACACCGACCACAACCAATGGGAATCTATCATCTTTGGTCTGCATATAGCAATTGTCACTGTTGGTGATGTCGTGTCTCAAAACAAGGACCCAACCATGTTCAACGAGAAGGATCTAAAGCTGATTGATAGAGACCAAAAAACTTTTGGAGCATTAACCCTATGTCTTGCACCAGAATTCTATAATCGATTTGCTGAACATAAGAATGCTAAATATCTCTTCGATGCTCTTTGTGAGTTCTATGATGGTAACGATGAGCTGGTAAAAGACAAGGGTATTCAAGCTAAGAAGGAGTTCAACTCTTTTGTGGGATACAAAAATGAGAGCCTCACAGATCTTACAAATTGTTTTCTAACAGTTTCTAGAACATTGGAGAAATATGATGAGAAACTTTCCAATAGTGAGCAGGTTAATAGGCTGTTGGACTCTCTTCCACCTCAATGGAGTCTACAGGTGAGAGTGTTAAAACAGGAAAGAGGTTTCATTGACTACAAGCTACGGACATCATTAATAAGATTAAGTCCTTCGAGCTAGACATGAAGAGAAGGGAATTCAACCAAACCGTGATACCTACATCTGGTTTCACTCAGAATGTTGCATTATTGTCTTCCACTGCAAGCTCTCCAATGCTGGCATCTCGACAAGGTGGAGTGAATACTGGTGATTATTCTGGAGGTAGTGATAGTGCTAGAAGAGATCAAGCCAACTTGAAAGCAAATGCTGAACCGTCAGTTCCATCCGAGACAATGGCTCTCTTTGGTATGTTTGTTTAAAGTTATGAAGCCTTGGTAGTGAGGGAGTTAAAAGGTAAAGGGATGACAATGGAGGATATGTATTAGGTGGATCCTGATGATCTTGAAGTGACTGACATTCAGTGGCAAATGGCAATGCAGACACTCAGAGCTCGAAGATTCATGGAGCGCACTGGAAGGAAGAATTTCAGAGGTCAAAGTTCTAACTCGAAATTGGGATTTGATAAGTCTAAACTAAGGTGTTTTAATTGCAAACAGTTGGGACACTTCAAACGTGAATGTCCATTGCCGATCGTCACTGATCCTAGTAACTCAGGAGTCCCACGACTGGTTTCAAGCGGGAATAAAGAAAAGATGAATCACAAGAAAGAGACAACTTTGATTTCTAGTTATGATTGGAGTGCAAAGGTTGAAAAGACGAGAGAGGAAATTAATCAAGCGTTGGTGGTTAAGGTTGTGGAAGAAAAGAAGAAGGTGAACTGTGTGGATGATTTTGATATGTTCAAAGAACTTAGAGATGAAGTTGAAGTATCTTTGAAGGTGAAGGAGGAAGAAATGGTGATAGAAAGTAAGGATGAGAAGAAGCAAAAGGAAGGAAGTCAACCCACTGAGCAAAGTAATGGAAAAGATGATGTTGCTAACATTGTCAAGGAAAACAATTTGAGTACTCTGGTGTGCCAATGTGAGTAAGCTTTAGCAACAGAAAAGGTGGTGATGGGACTTCCTTATGAGGTAATTCAGGACATGTGTTCTTCAGCATGCAAAATTAGGTTATTTGGGGTATACAAAGCTCATCGTTTGTTAATTGATAATAAAAAATATTTAAAAAGAATGTGATGAGGAAATATATATTGATAAAATCCCTACCTTGTTACATAACAGACCTAGATTAAAATCACACTGTTTTCGGTGTGGTCAACATGATCATGTAGTTAAGCATTGTCTTGAGCTACATCATAGAAATGTTAATAGGAATTCATTTGGGTATAGATTGACTCAATTGGTTAATAATTTATTTTGTAAGAATCCAATCTCTCCTAAATCCAAAGTTGTTCAAACTTGGGTTCCTGTTTCACTTGGTTAATCTGTTCTTTGATATTTTCGCAAGAGACATCCACTAAAGTTGTAAACAGTGTATGGCATGTTGATAGTGGATGCTCCAGACACATGACGGGACTAAAAGACTTATTGACCAATTATCAAATAATCAATGGAGGATATGTCACATTTGCCAGCGACAAGAAAGGAGGGAAAATGGTTGGTCAAGGGTATGTTTACAATGGCTCTCTTACTCTAGAAAAAGTCAACTATATTCCTGAATTGCTTTTAATCTGTTGAGTGTATGTCAAATTTATGACAAAGACATTCCGGTCTTGTTCAATTCCAATGATTGACTCTTTCTAAAATCTGAGATTAATATTCCAGAAGAGATAGTGTTAATGCGGGCTCCAAGAAAGAATGACACATATCTTCTTGACATGTGTTCAAAGGAGTCAACGTCTACCGTCATTTGCCTTTTGTCCAAAGCTTCCACTTCTGAGTCTTTCCTATGGCATCATAGATTGGGCCATGTTAATTTCAAAAATATATACAAAATAGTTAAAAACAATCTTGTTAGGGGATTACCTTTAAAGGACTTTCCAAGTTGTTGGAAAATGTTGGATCAAGAAGAAGGCTTGTGCAACCAAAATCAAATCACTTAGAATATTTTGGTACATCTAATAAAAGACTTCCGAAGCTAAGTGTGGAACTTCCGAAGGAAATAGAGTTCTTCCGAAGACAAACTGCAAAATCATCTTCTGATGACAAAGTGTTCACTTCCAAAGATCAAGCCTTAGAAGAAAAGATCAGAAGTCAACTTCTGAAGTATGAAGAAAAGAAGAAGTCCTTAAGCCTCGGAAGAAGTAGCTTCTTCCGAAGTATAAGTGACTTTGGAAGAACTTGTTCTTCCGAAGCCAACTACCCTTCGGAAGACAATACTATGAACCAGTGGACATAAGTATGGTGTCTCTGACACTCCGTTGCAGACCTCTGAAGTACTGCATGGCATTTTCCTAAAAGCCATGTAATTGACCATACTTTATTTCATTGTTTCACCTTTATTAGTTAGTACAGTTTCCAACTTTAGTTGGTGACAAAATGTAAGTCATGGACATGTTAGGACTACCATATCTTAGATAAGACATTATCTAAGATACCTTAAACTATAGCTTTGTAGTATTTGCTTTAGTTAGAGGATTCCAGCTGGTATCAAAGTATATCCGGTTGTAGGTAGTAGTATATATAGTTTCTCATTGTAACTCATGAAAGGTATGCTTGTAAGAGTCTTGTAATACTTTGAGTTGAGAATTAATATATGCAAGTACCTTGAAAATGATCTCTTTGTGTTTTTTGCTACTTAATATATTATTATCAACTCTTAGAAAAGATTTTGCTTCATCTGATCCAAGTGTAGTATAAGTGAGTTTGAGAGAAAACCAAGTGTTAAGTGACAAAAACCGATCATGCAAAAAATGTATAGCGTGTGCTAAGGGAAAACAACATAAGAAACCACATAAACCATAAATTGAAAATAGCATATCTAATCCCCTCGAGTTGTTGCATACTGATTTGTTTGGCCTATTTAGTGTTAAATCAATTGCTAAAAAAATATTTTGTTTTGTGATTACAGATGATTTTTCCAGGTATTCCTAGGTGAGATTTCTTATCCACAAAGGAGAGGCTGTTGAGGAGCTACAAAAGTTATTTTTTTCAATTGAGATGATAAGCAAGAGAAAAGTTACGCGATTAGAAGTGACAATGGTACCGAATTCAGAAATAAGATTTTTGATTTTTTTTGTTATGGTAAGGGAATTTTAAAATAGTTCAGTGTTGCGAGAACTACTCAACAGAATGGTGTCACTAAAAGAAAAAATCCCACCCTCATTGAAGCTTCTCGTACGATGTTGATCGCATTGTAAGGCCCCATTCCCGGGACGCTCACAGTTGGTCAATCATCGCAGATAAAACATATATTTACATTATGTTTAGTAAAACATTGCAGCGGAAACATTTAAACAACCATTTCATTTCACTATAATTGCTTTTGTAAAATAATACATCGTTGACTGATTACAAAATAACTTGTTGCATTACATCACATAAAACATTATACAAAATGGATGCCATCCAAAATGAGCCAAGTAGCCGCCCTGTGCCATCCTCAGCAACCATTACCTGCCAACTAGAAACACATAAAAGTCAGCGTTGCCGAGTGAGTTCTAGTTTTAAAATAAAAAATACTTTACTTTCTTTCAAAACCATTCTATACTTTCGTACATGATCACACATCATACGTACACATAGATAATATCATTATTATCTTCATCATTCGTTCGGTAACTTTCGTTCATTTATCGTACATCATTATCATTCACTTTTATTCGTAAACTTCCTTACTTATCTTTCGTACGTTCATTACTTCCGATGACATGTACAGTACCCCAAACATTGTGCACGAAGCTGGTTACTGGGCCTGAGGTCTATCAAAGACCTCGAACATTGTGCACGAAGTTGACTCCAGTACATAGGGCAAGTACACTCATCATTATCTTTTCTCTTTCATTCCGGACCAATGCCATATGCTATACCCCAAACATTATGCACGAAGCTGGTTACTGGGCCTGAGGTCTATCAAGACCTCGAAAATTATGCACGAAGCTGACTCCAGTACCTCGAGGCAAGCGGCAAGGATCCCATACGTATGGCCAATCACAAAGATTAGACCCCAGTGTGCATCCTATCGGGGTAGCTAACCCGCACATAGTTGAGCTAACACCCTTCATTGGGTGTGAACCTCTATACTTTGCTTGCAAGACTTTCTTACTTTCATTCATTCATTAATGCATGCATTCTTTCATTACGTTCCTCTTTTTATTATCTTTCACTTTATGTTATATAATACTTTTCATTTCATTCATCAACATACAACGTAAAGCCATGGAAAATAAACATACATAGCAAGGAACATAAACATAATCATACAAAACATCACCATACAAGGCACCATCATTCATGACATAACAGTCATCATACATGCCATAACATACCCCATACATCATCAAAAGTCAACTTACTTTACCCTTGGGAACATCCCAAGTCAAAGCCTACATTTCACTTTTTCCCCAAAGACAGAAAAATAATCTAAGTCTTAGGCGCATGGGCACTATGCAGACGCATGGCCTTTCAGGCACATGGGGAACTTTCAGGCGCATGTGCACTATTAGGGCGCATGGGTAGCACTTAACAAATTTCTGGGCAGATTCTAGGCGCATGGGCACTATGCAGGCGCATGAGTGCCTAGGCGCATGGACACTGAGTCAATTTCAACCTAATTCTAGGCTCATGGACATTATTTGGGTGCATGGGATTTTGGGCGCATGGGAACACTTAGGTAGTTTATACCGTTGGGCACATGGGCCACTATTTAGGCGCATGGGCAGTCTAAGTCATACTTAAACAACCAAATTCAGTCCCCAATCTCATTTAACATGTTCTAAGCTTAAATCTTACATTCTAAGCCATAGAAACACATTCATAACCTCATCATAATCATAAACACACCCAAAAACAAACCCCACCCGCAAACACATACACATACATATGGGTGAAAACCCCACTTTTATAAAAATGTTCATACATGTATTTCCAGCCGCAAATCAGTTTAAAACAAGTAAAAAGGGGGTTCTAGAACTCACCTTAGCAGCCTTTTGGGTATGACTTCCTTCAAAACCCATTTGCTAAAAGTTTAACACCTAAAACCCACCAAAACACACAACCAAACACACACAATCAAACAACCGACGCATAGGCCAGTTAAGAACACCACAAAACCAAGAATTCGTATCTTGAATTCGAATAACCCGAGAGTTTCAGCTATTTTCTTTCTCTCTCTACAAAGATCCAAATGAGAATGTGTGAGTAGGCAACATGGGCGGCCATGTTGCTTTATTCACCAACTTTTTCAAATATTTTGTCCTTTTGACACTTTTTACCCCTCAACTTGTGTTTTATAGCTTTTCTTTCTTTTCCTTCACTTTTTTCTTTCTTTCATAACCTTAAAAATAACCGGGTGTTACATGAATCCTCTTTACCAATTATCTTTTGGGCAGAGGCGGTGAATTGTGCTTCATATGTTCTGAACAAGGTGCTGATCGTCAAAGACAAAATGAAGACTCTTTATGAACTTTTTCATAAGAGAAAGCCTTTGATTGACTGCTTTCGCCCATTTGGTTGCTCGTGCACTTTACTGAATACCTAGGAAAAAAAGACTAAATCTGGTGTTGTCTCTGATGAATGTTACTTTGTTGGCTATTTTTCTTTTCAGAAAGCTTATCGGGTGTATAACAAGAGAACTCGTATTGTGCAAGAGTCGTTTTATGTTTATTGACAGGAATCTAATTTCTCAGATCTTGGATCTGAACCTACATGGTTCTTTGACTTCAATACGATGTTTAATTCATTTAATCTTTCAGTTTTTAATGATGATGCATCCATCTCTAACGTCCAAACAAATATCATTCCTCTAAATCCGTTACCTGTCATTCCTCAAGCCCCTCCTAATACATCAACAAACAATGTTACATCAATTGACATTACATCTTCATCATCATCTTTTGCCATTCCACCTCCACCTGTTTCTGCATCTCCTGCCTCATCACCTACCTCTACCTCATCTCCACATGTACCACCTAATTTTCCAATTGACTCTACCTTACCATCTTCCTCACCTTCATCTACCAATTAATAACCCATCAACCAACCTGCTTCAAATATCCTACCCATGACCATAGATTTCAAAACTTTGAAAGATCATCCCAATGATAACATCATTGGATCTATCATTGATGGAGTTCGGACGTGGAGACAATCTGGTTTGATAAACATATGTCTATTCTCTTGTTTTATATCCCAAATTATCCAAAAAATGTTCATGCAGCTCTTCAGGATCCTTGCTGGGTTGAAACGATGCAATTAGAGTTGCAACAGTTTAGGAAACTCAAAGTGCAGACCTGTTGATCTTCCACCAAATAAATGCCCAACTAGCACGAAATGGGTGTTCAAGAACAAACCCAATGACCGTGACATCATGGTAAGGAATAAGTCCAGATTGATGGTTCAAGGCTTTGCTCAAGAAGAAGGGATAGACTACACGGAAGTCTTTGCTCAAGTAGCCCGTCTTGAAGCTATTAGGATCTTTCTGGCTCATGCCGCTCACAAAGAGTTCAAGTCTATCAAATGGATGTCAAATATGCATTTCTTTATGGAGACATTGACAAAGAGATATACGTGTGTCAACCATCAGGATTTGAGGATCCCGACTTTCCTGACAAAGTCTACAAGCTTGATAAGTCTCTTTATGGTCTTTATCAGGCACCTCGGATCTGGTATGAGACTTTAACAAAATATCTCATAAGCAATTTTTTTTCTCGTGGCACCATTGATATGACGTTATTCAAGAAGAAAGTGGATAGAGAGATGCTAATTGTACAAGTCTATTTCAATGATATTATTTTTGGCTCCACCATCCGAAGTTGTGTCGGGAGTTTGAGGAAGTCATGCGAGGTCGCTTTGAAATGAGCTTAATGGGGGAGATGTGCTTTTTCCTTGGGTTGTAGGTTAAACAAAAGCCAAAGAAAATTCTCATTCATCAAGAGAAGTATATTAAAGAAATTCTAAAGAAATTCAAAATGGATGATGCCTCTCCTGAACTCACTTCTTTCACTACTCAAACTTGCCTCACTCTTGATGAGAATGGGAAACCTGTTGATCCTCATCTCTACAGATCAATGATAGGTTCCCTTATGTATCTTACAGCGAGTCTTCCTAATATAACCTTCGCTATAGGATATTGTGCTCGATACCAATTTGCTCTGAAGTCTCATGAAAAGGCTGTAAAACAAATCTTTCGCTATTTTAAAGGCTCTTCTCGTTTAGGGCTTTGGTATCCTTATGGTAGGAATTTTGATTTACATGCTTATTCTGATAGTGATTCTAATGGTTGCAGGTTAAATAGAAAGTTGGTTAATGGAGGTTGTCAGTACTTAGGAAATTGTCTGGTATCATGGAAGAGCAAGAAACAGACCACTGTTTCTCTTTCTATAGGGAAGCAGAATACGTTGAAGCTTCTAGCTGCTGCTCTCAAGTGCTCTGGATACAACATTAGATGGTTGACTATGGAATCAACTTTCTCCATACATCGTTGTTCTGTGACAACGAAGCGGTTGTAGATAGTAGTATATATAGTTTCTCATTGTAACTCTGTAAACATGCTTGTAAGATTCTTGTAACACTTTAAGTTGAGAAGTAATATACACAAGTATCTTGAAAAACTATCTTATTGTGTTCTAGTTACTTAGTATATTACTATGAACTCTTAAGGGATTCTACATCATCAAACCGAGTGACTTAGTGAGTTTGAGAGATTATAAATGTGTTGAGTGACAAAAACCAATCTTGCAATTGGTATCAGAGCTTCTTAAGCTCTTGATTGTGAGATCTTACCATCCAAATTAACCTTTTCTTCACTCATACTTTCACCTCACTCAAAATGGCCCTGAATCAAAAATCATCTAAAGGTGAAATGGGGACAATGTCTAAAGCACCCATCATCACCCCTAAGAACTTCAGATCTTGGAACAGACGTATTGAAGGTTTCATTAGGTATCAAGACAGAATGATGTGGAAATCTATCACCAATGGTCCTTTCTAGCCAAAGTTTGCAACACCGACTGAGAATGGTGCTATGATAGAGAAGGTTGTTGGAGACTATTCCGATGAAGGCCACAAGCAACTAGAGATCAATAGAAAAGCAATGATTGTTCTTATGACTGCCATACCCAACTCCATCATGGTGGGTATTGTTCATTGTCAATCAACCAAAGAACTCTTTGATGCTTTGTCTCAGATGTATGCCAGCTCAAATGATTCCAAGAAAGATTCCCTGAAGCAAAAATTTGAAAACTTTACTTACATTGCTAGAGAGACCTTCAGCCAACAATACTTTAGGTATATGGATCTTATTTCATCACTTCAGTCTGTGGGAGTGACTCTTGAGATAAGAGATCTCTCAAGAAAATTCATGAGCGCACTTTCAAATGAGTGGACTTTCTACTATGTCTCTATCATGAGGAAAGAGAACTTAAACTCTCTCACAATGACTAAACTATATGGCATCCTTGATGGATACCGTGTAGAAATGGAAAACAAGAGAGGACACCAGGTGAGCAGACCCTCAAGCCTTCTTGCTAGTAACGATTTAATGGATGTTGAATGCAAAAGATCCCCCCAATCTTAGTTGTACCTGACTTACTCCTAGCATCCATCCTATTCTTCTGGGCCATACATTACCTCACCTGAGACTCCAAGGTCTCAACAGGCTCAGTCAAGTCATTTCCAGTACAGTTGTGCCTTTGTCTCAAAAAATGGGCATTCTAGTGATTTTCAGTTTTCCTTTCATGATCTTGAATGTTTCAGCCCAGATGATGTCGAGTACATGGACATTATCCACCAGATGGCTCTGTTAACTTACAGGGTGAAGAAGTTCTTTAAAAGAACTGGAAGGCAATTTCCCTAAAACCCAACTAACCAAACGTTTGGGTTTGACAAGACAAAGGCTAAATGTTATAACTGTAACCAACTTGGCCACTTTTCTAGAGAATGCAAGGCTCCCAAATCCAATTCGAGAACCTCTCAAGCCTCTACACATCCTACCACACCTAAAACAACCAAGAAATCAACTGAACAACACACAACTGTTGTTGCTCAAGAGGTGGACTGGAGCTTCATGGTGCAGGATGTGACCCCCGCTGAAGCATTGATAGTTAAACTGATGACAGCAAGGTATTTAAAAACCTTTGTACTCCAGCTTGCATTGCTAAAGTTAAATTGTATAAGGACCACAATATGGAAATTAAATTTCATATTGAGTCTTTGAATATCCTTAAAAGTGATTTTAAAAAGGTTGAATCTAACTATAAAATGAAAATTGAAGAGTTAAAGAAAACTTTGTTCTTTTTAAAACATGAACATACTAATTATAAGACTCAAATCAAAGATTTAATCTCCAAATTGAGTGAGGCTCAAGCCTAGTTAGTCATGGCTGAGGCTCAAGCACGGAAGCATGCTATTTCTGAGCAAAACTTACAAGCTATTCTTGCATCATCCTCCCACTCACAGATTTGTTATCAAAACAAAGATGGGTTAAGAACCAATAAAATTGCTCCACCACACTCTTATGAGTCTATTAAACAACCTAGATGTGGTACTAAAGAGCAAGAGGTTCCATCCGTTGACCCATATTCCCATGAGTTGAAGAGTGACACAATTATGGAGACCATCAT
>BJCM01168044.1:0-10218 GCA_018326385.1 Flaveria bidentis | reverse complement strand
CAGATCATCTGGATGGATACAGTCCAGGTCTTCAAGGGTGAAAAGAAAACTGCCACAACTTTCATCAAAAGACACAAAGGCTTGAGAAGAACTTGTCTCTTGGAATAGGCTTCCTTGAGTGTAGTTCTCCCTTGGTGTCTCAGGGAAGATGATGAAAGGACCCTTTGGTGAATTGTCAGGGTAGCATATGAGATGATGTTGGGGTTCTATGCTATCCCTTTCAACCACATGAAGGGCTGAACACATTTGATTGTTGGATTTTCCAAATGAACCTTGCATGTTCATCTCCATCTGGTAGCCACTGAGAATCCCATATAACTCTATCAGATGAGAGTTTTCAGGTTCTTATTCCTCTTGATAACCACACAGTAGTGTGTCCATTTCCTAGGAAGTGAGGACATGAACTTCCTTACAATGTCTCTGTTCTCAAGAGCAACTCCTCCATCCACTAGGGTATGCACAATCTCAACATACCTAAAGTATTGCTAAGTCATGATTTCACCTGCTTTGAAGGTGAAATTTTCAAACTACTGCTTCAGAAGATCCTTCTTGTTCTCCTTTGCTTCAGAGGAACCCTCATACATCAGTTTTAATGCATCTCACAACTGCTTAGCTGTCTTGCATTTCTTAAAACCTCTGTACACAAAGTTAGGAAGAGAAGTCTGAAGGGCTGTCATGGCTTTCTGGTCAATCTCTATTCTCTTCCTATCTTCATCATAGTAGTCAACCACAACCTTGGGTATCATACCACCACCATTAGCAGAAGAGGTGCTTGGTATGTATGGTCCATTCTCAATAGATTCACACATTCTTGAATCTAGAGACCTGATGAAACCTTCCATTCTTTGGTACCAAGTGTCAAAGTCATCAAGAGTGATCAGTGGGGATTTGTTCATGGTTCCAGTTTCCATATCAGTTTTGGAAATGGCTGCCATTTGTAAAGTTTAAGTATTTATGTGTGTGAGGGATTTAGAGATGGTGAGATCTTATATCAAGAGCCGGAAAGCTCTGATACCAAATGCAGGACCGGTGAAGGGTGGTCACTTACAACACAACAACACAACAACACAAAGAGGAGAGTAACTTAACTTAATCAAACAGTGAACTGGATTAACCACAAGTGAAGACACTAAGAACACAAGTAATTAAGAGACAGAATAAAGAGCAAGATACATAAGGAGATGGTTTTCAAGATTGTAGTATATTGCTTTCTCAATGTTCTAGTACAAGTGTTACAAAGCATAAAAGAAAGTTACAAGTACATGAGATACTTATACTACATCCTACAGCCGGCCATACTTTGAAGGCCAGCTGGATACAATTGACTAGACACAACACAAAATCAATTGTAGAGTCAAAAAGGCAGATTGCCTTTTTAACTTTGTGAATATGACATGCCATAGCTCTCATCCTAATATATTACAAAAAGGATAAAGTACATGAAGTAGAAAGTTACAGACTCAAGATCTCAATGTACAGTTACCAAAAGCATGGACCTTTTCACCAACTCATGTAAGTTGGTGACTTTTCAGAGTTGCAGTAGAAAGGGGACCAGCTTTATGGAAAAGTACATCTGATAAAGCATGTTGTTAAAAGTTTTTGGAAGAAATATGTCTTCAAGTGTTGGCTTCGGAAAACTTTGTCTCTGAAGCTTCGGAAGACTTTATCTTTGGCTTCAGAAGATATTGGTCTGGGCTTCGGAAGATTTCACACTTAGAATATTTCTATGGCTTGTGTGAAACTTCTGAAACATTCTACTTCAGTAAGCTTGTGCATGCATGCAGGAGAGACTTTGGGTGTTTGGGTAGCATCAGCCTTAACATATAATCTCTACACTATGATTTTCTTCTCATCTCTTCATTTAAAATACTATATTTAGCCAATTCCATGTTAATAATACCATTTGGTGTAAAGTTGGACAATGTTGTCCTAAAAGTCTCCTAAATATCTAGTAGGTTACCAAGCAACCATAAACCTTATATCTCATCTTTAAAACTTACATCCATTCCTGTTAGCTGAAAGATCTCACGGGTTCCAATCCTGTCATCCAATTCCCTGAAAAGTATTAAGCTTATCAATAATAGAGGTTCCATCATGGTATTTTTAGTTTATCAACTATTTGATGAAAGACATCTTATTGTCTTCAATCTTTCAAGCATACAACTCCTCAAGCTTTTAGTCCATAAAGTACGGGCATAAGTCTCCTCGATGATATGGTTTTAACACATTATAATCAACCTAGTGACAAACATACTCACACACCTTTTTATGTAAAATATTCCATTCTTTCTAAGTATAATGCTCGGGTTTTTTAGTAGAAAACATATACAAATGTTAGTCCATATGATCGATAAAAAGTATAGATGATTCACAAAACATACATATCTCACTCATCAAACATGAATAACACAATGAAACTATGAACAAGTTTTAAATATACTCAATAAATCACCAAAATCACACAATAAAAATGAAACAATAGCTCAAATATTAATCTGTATAAGATTCCAGCCAACAAACAGAATTGCAATGATAATATTTTTTTATTAGGGTTTGTAAAATTTGCTTATAATGAGAGAACGTTTCAATATATAAGCAGTGGACAGTTTTGCTGGACAGCGAAACTGTCAAGCCCATGACCTAGTTTCGCCCGGGGGCGAAACATAGTTTCGCCGGGTAAACTAGATTTGCTGACTATGAGCGAAATACAGTTTTGCTCATAGTTTCGCTGGACTAGAAAATACAAAGTACAAACTAAATAAACTAACATTAAACCTATTACAATAATAGACAAAAACAAACACTAACAATGGTGAGTCCATCCTATTCTTGATCATCAATACTCCCCCTAGGTTGGACCTCACCTACAAAATCTTCTGATTCAGCTCCAGCAGCAACACCTTCTTCTCCCAGTGCACTAGCTCTTGCAAACTGTCTTGTAAGCTCCCGCATCCATCCTCACTTCTTAGCTTGAAAAACTTTTTCTGTAAGCTTCCTGACCTCAGCTCCAACTCCACAAGCCTTGTTTGCAACCTTCATAAACAGGCTTGCTTCATTTCTTGTTTCAGCTCCTGCTCCAGTTTTGATACTGTTTTCACATAGAACCACCAGATCCTCAACACAAAAAGAGAAAACCTCCATAGGATCAGAAAGGTTTATACATTCTCCATCATTCACTTTAATCACAGCTTCCCTTGTGTTGTTATCATAGAATCGCTTTTCGGATTTCTACAACCTTGGGAGAAGTGGATCAGGTAATCTCACTCTGTTCATGATCTTTACTCTTTTCAGCTTCAATACTATTTTCCCTTTCACTATCACCCAATCCTTGTCTTTCTTTGATCTCCTTCTTTTTGTCTTCATAAATCCAAAAGTTTCATAATTATCATTGATCCCCTTTTTAATTTCCTCTTCTAACAACTTAGCCCTCTCACTCAAGTTTAAGTCTAGCAGTGGAATCTCAGCTAATCTTCTTAAGTCCCATTTGGTGCAATCTCTGATGAATGTTTCTTTGTTGGCTAATCTACCTCACAAAAGAAGTATCGAATGTATAGCAAAAGAACACGTATTGTGTAGGAATCTTTTTATTTTGACTGGCAGGAGTATAACACTAAACATGAGGTCAGACCTTGAATGGTTCTATGACCCCAACACTGCCTTCAAATCATTCAATCTTCTAGATTTTGAAGATGATGTCGTTCCTCAAACCAATATGCAAATCATTACTCCACATGAACCTCTTCCATAACCTTAAATTGACCCTTCATCTCCACCTCCATTTGATGTCCTACCTACACCTCCACTGTAGCCAATACCTCCATCACAACCAATTTCCCCTTTACAACCATCACAAACTGCATCTTTAATTCAATCTAATCTATTAACCCTTAACATCCACTTCAAAACCTTAATTCATTATTGGTTCCATCACAAATGGTGTGAGGACTTGGAGTCAATCTGGTTTGGTAAATTAATATCTTTATACATGTTTCTTATCTCAAATGTTCCTAAAAATATCCCAGTAGCACTTCAAGACCTAAGTTAGATTGAATATATGCAGCTGGAGCTTCAATAGTTTAGGAATTTGAAAGTTTTGGAGTTAGTTGATCTTCCTCCAAACAAATATCCCATCGATACCAAATGGGTGTTTAGGAACAAGCTAGATGATCGAGGTGTAGTAGTAAGAAACAAGGCAGGACTAGTTATTTAAGGATTTTCTTAGGAGGAGGAAATTGACTACACTGAAGTGTTTGCTCTAGTTGCTTGCATTGAAGCCATTCGAATCTTTCTCGCTCATGTTGCTCACAAAAACCTTCAAGTTTTTCAGGTGGATATGAAGTGTTCATTTCTATACGAGAACATTGATGAGGAGATCTATGTCGGTCAGTCATCGGGTTTCGAGGGTCTGGATTTTCCAGAGAAAGTATATAAACTTGATAAATCTTTATATGGATTGCATAAGCTCCTCGTATTTGGTATGAAACTCTAATATAGTATTTGCTCAACAAGGGTTTCTCTCTTGGAACTATAGATATGATATTATTCAAGAAAGAGGTTGAAGGTGAGTTGCTAATTGTTCAAGTGTATGTTGATGATATCATTTTTTGGTCTACAAACAAGAAACAAGAAACTATTTAGAGAATTTGAAGAAGTGATGAAGGATCTTAGGGTTGCAGATTGAACAGAAGCCTGATGGTATTCTTATTCACCAAGAAAAGTATATTCAAGAGATTCTCAAGAAGTTCAAGATGAATGAAGCTTCTTCTAAACTTACACCATTCACTACTCAACTTGCTTAACTCCAAATGATAATGGGAAATCCGTGGATGCTCATCGCTATCACTCCATGATTGGTCTCTCATGTATCTCATGGCTAGTTGTCCAAATTTTACATTTGTCGTGTGCTACTGCTTGTTTTCAAGCCAACCCAAAAGAATCACATGAAAAACTTGTTAGACACATTTTTCTTTACTTAAAGGGTTCCTCTCGTTTGGGTCTTTGGTATCCAAAAGGAGGGACCTTTGATTTACATGCTTATTCTGACAATGATCATGGTGGTTGTAGGATTAAAATGAAATCCGTCACTAACGAATTTCAATATCTCGATGATTGTCTCGTTTCATGGAAAAGCAAAAAAGCAAACAACAGTCTTTCTATCAACGGGAGAGGCTGAATATGTTGATGTATCAAGTTGCTGCTGCCAAGTGCTTTGGATACAATATCAGATGATTGATTACATAATTAATTTTCTTCATACACCACTCTTTTGTGAAAATGAAGTTGCTATCGAAATTGCTAAAAATCCAATTCATCATACTAGTACCAAACATATTGAACAAGAATTCATGCAATCCGGGATGCTCAGGAGAAGGGTTTCATTTAATTATTCCTATTGACACAAAGAATCAAAAAGCATATCTTTTCATTAAAACATTTGATAAATCTTACTTTTTTGAATTGATATCTATGTTGGGTTTAATATTTTTTGAAATCTCTTTCCTTAAGAAATTGTATAAATAATATAAATAATTCTTTTGTTCTTTTTCTTTTTTTAGTAAACCCTTTCTAATAAACTTCTACAGCTCATAGTCCTTCACTTCTTTAATCTTTCACATTATATGACAAACAGAAATGTCTCTTATTTGGCTGTTAAAAAGAAATTTCAGGGGAGAATAAAGATTAACCTATTAAGTTTTTCAAATTTTGTCTTTTTCAGTAACCCAAAAAAAGAGGTTTAGTGGAGGTCAATAGCCAAATGTTGGGATATGCATGGTAGGCTCAGCCCAAAAATAAAGTAAATAGTGATCGTGTAGCTAAACTAAAGTCTAAGAAACTCGGTGATAAGGATTATCCTCTTGACATTTTGTCATGCACAAAGTTACAAGTCCTTGTCAAAATGGGTTAAGAGTTTCAAATCTCTACTTTGATTTTTTCCAGAAATTTTCCCAAATTCCTTTATCCCCATGTCCCTGAATGATGCTTCTTGTTAGCTCTTCAAAAGTATATTTTGTACTTATCTCCTCTACTATGTGTGAACATTGACCTTGAGTGACGATCTCCTCTATTATACGTTATACCTGGAGCTCTCATCAGCAAATTCTGATGATCTTCTCTATTATACATGAGTATAGACCTGAAGCTCTCATCAACTAGTTTAGATAATCATCTCCTCTATTATATGTAAGTATAGACCTGGAACTCTCATCATCGATTCCCTAAAATAAAGGCACTGTGATTCTTAAATTAAGATCATTGTTGAAATCTCAAAAGAAAATCAAGCAGAGTTAATTATATTACTCAATAAACCATAAAGACAGGATAAGTTTTTTTGTCAAATGTCTATTGGGACCAAGTCATTTGAGCTTCTTTAATTAATCCAAAACATGATAATGGACAAACATAAAGCAATCTCGCTAACCTATGACTCTCTAGAAAATTTCTTGAAAAATAAGTGTTCATATCCTTTTTATGATTAATTTTATCTAATTTCTTATTTTATTGTTGTCTTGGCATTATTTTTGTGTTGGTTTTATGCGGTGATAAAGTTTTCTCGAAAGCTTATGTTAATAATTAATACTTTGATTAAAGAAAATTAAAAATTAAAATTAATTCTGGTCTCTGCGAAAGTGAGTTTCGCTACCAATTTCGCTTAACGAATCTATAGATTCGTCGGCCCAGTCGCTTAGTTCTGAGTCTCTAGATTTGAATTTTCATGTCGAGTGAAACATAGTTTCGCTGCCAGCAAAACTAGACACTATATATTAGGCAAAGCGAAATAATCTTCTCACTTTCACCAAACAAAACTATTTGTTGATACATATGTCCTTAGTTTATGTGCTTAATGTAAAAGTCTGTCATGGCTTACATATGTGTAATGAAACGATATAATGATATATGATTTGTGCTTTGATGTTAATGTATCTTTAATTAATATATATGAACTTATTATATAGATTTGAAGTTTTTGTATGATTATTCATGCTAATGGACCATACTTATGGTTCAATCGCATGAAGACATCATGCTAATGAACCAGTCGCACGACTGAACCAGGAGACTGGATTAGTTGTACGATTGAAACATGAGAATTACTCAGTCGCACGACTGAACCTTCAGTCGTGCGTATGAATCAGTCACATGGGTCTGTCGCACGACTGAACCATGCTAATGGTTCACTCGCACGAATGAAGATTGCAAACCTATAAATACCATATAATTCGTGGAAAACGAGACTTTTGACACTTATATCATATACCCTCATAACCTAGCCGTCCAGAGCATCCAGAACGCATATTCCAACTTCATAGTTCGCATCTGATCGTTTTCTACTCAATCTTAACGTTTCTTAAATCGTTAGATCGATCGGGTTTGCGTTCTCACTGATTGGATCGCCAATCAAATAGGATTCTACACTATCTGATTCGGTTTCACGCTTAATCAGTTGGTACTCCGTATGTACACGGTCCCCTAACAAGTGGTATCAGAGCTTTGGCTCTTGATTTTGCGTGTGATTCAATTAGCTTTGGTGTTAAACTCACGTTTTTCATTCAAAAAGTCATCTTTCTTGGGCAAAACGGTGTTTTCGACGTTTCCAGGTCTTAAAGTTCAATTTTTTCATCATACGGCTGATTAGGGTTTCTGGAAAAATCGTGTTTTGTGTCAAAGTTTCAAAATTCGAAAATTTTCAAACACAACAGCCTTCGGTCGCACGAATAGCTCATTCGTACGATTGAATCATCAGCATTTGTTCATTCGTAAGACTGAATCATCCGCATTTGTTCATTCGTAAGACTGAATCATCCGCATTTGTTCATTCGTACGACTAAGTCATCCGCATTGTCCATTCGTACGAATGAGTCATCCGCATTTGTCCATTCGTACGACCGAGCCATCCACATTTGTCCATCCGCACGATTAAGTCATCCGCATTTGTCCATCTGCACAATTGACTCATCCGCATTTGTCCAATCGCATGAGTAAACCAGTCTTGTTCTAAAGTCAAAGTTTATTAGAAATGGAAGATCAATTCACTGCCTTTACTACCGGAAGGGACTCTCACATCCAGAACCTTCAGCTTCTAAAAAATGAAATTGGGAATCATATTAAACCACCAAAGCTTATAATGTTAGATGATTATCCACAATGGAAATAGAGGTTCAAGATCTATCTAAATAGAGTTGATCCCAATCTTTGGGCATCCATTAAGACAGGTTACACTATGCTAGTCGATGCTGATAGAGTTAAGTTGTCTCTAGGAGGAATGAATGACAACCAGAAGGTTAAGTACAATGCAGAAAAGAAAGTGTATGCCCTGTTGACTCAGTCGATACCGAAAGACATCTTTCATCAGTTCTCTGAAAACAAGCAGGTGAAAAAGTTATGGGAAGTATTGGAAAAGAGATATGATGGGAATGCAATGTTAAAGGCTTTGAAGGCTAAGGCTCTCAATAAGGAGTTTGATAACTTCTCTTCGATAGGGAAAGAGAGCTTGGATGACATTATTGACAGGTTCTACCATCTGATGAGTGAGCTGCACACTCATGGTGTAACAACGTCTATGGAAGATAAAGTGTCAAGTTTTGCAGATGGTTTGCCGGATAAATGGGATTCATTTGTGTCTAATCTGAGACAGAATGATATTCTTGCAAAGTTAGATATAAATGATTTCATAATGAAGTTAAGAGAGGAAGAACTGAGAATGAAGTACAGGTCACAAAAAGGATCCTATGATCAGAATCCTTCAATTTACAACTCATTTCCCACTCCAACCAGTTCAGGAGCCCCACTGCAAACTGCTTTCGTGTCAAGTTCCGCAGCTCCTACCAAAACCACTACTTCAGGATCCGAAACATCAGGGTCATCTAGCACCCAACACATAGTGCCTGAAGCAAATACTACAAAGTTAAAGACCAAGAATCTCGGTAATATCACAGTGGAAGTTGCAAAGGAGCACATGGATCTCCTAGCACTTGTTCTCCATTCCTACGATGGACTAGTGGCCGGGAAGATTGGAAATTGTCATCTTGCAAATGAAGATTACGAGCAAGTTGACGAGAATGAGCTAGAAAGGATGGATATCATGTGGGCTCTTGCAAGTGCAGTTAGACGAGCCAAAAAGTTTGTTAAGAAGACTGGGCAGAATTTAGTAGCCACTAAAGACAAAACCTTTGGTTTCGACAAAACCAAAGTCACTTTCTTTAATTGTGGTGAAAAGGGGCATTTTAAACATGAATGTGTAAAGCCCAAGAAATCAGGAAATGGAAACACATTTTCCACCTTCAACCGTCAAGACATACCCATGAGTGGAGCTACCTCTTCAAGCAAAGAGACAAAGGCCTTGACTGCTCAAGGTGATGAAGGGCAAGACTAGACCTTCCGCTTTGTGTCTCCGGGTGAATCAAACATTTCCTGTGTTGAGGGACTGGATGATGGTTCTGCGAGTAAAGGTGAGATCACAGTTGAGCAAGTTATGTCCGATATTGAAGAAGCTGTGAACGTGGTACATCACTTGGTTGAGGAAGAGCTCAGAGCAACAAGTTCAGAATCTCCAACATCCAAAGAGTCTAACTCTGCATTGATGGCTGATTCAACCGATTCCTCACAGGTAAGTACTAAAGACCAACTGTTTGAAAAACATGCTTGTGATGAATGTAATAAATTTAGAGAGAGCATTGTTCTGAAATTTGCTAGGTTATTAGAACACAATGATAACTTAGTAAATGATTTACAACTGTGCACTGAAGCTAATCATATTTTAAAACAAAATGAGTGTAGTTACAAAGAAAAAATAGAACTTTTGGGTAAACAACTAAGGGAAACCGAGGTTGTTGCTTTCAATCAAGCAAATGATATAAAGTTTTATTTAAATTGTTTGGAAGAAACAAAGAAAGAAAAAATAGTTTTAGAAGTCGAAGTTGATTCTTTAAAAAACTACATAGTTGGACCAATTGTTGATACATATATGTACCTAGATCCTGATCAAAATGTAATATGTCTTACACTTGTGTAATTAGTGGGTACTTAATGAAATACTAATGTTTGGTTGTGTTTATAATGTTTAATATTTCATTAATGATTGTTTAATGTTATATCTATTTATATTATGTAATGATACACGCATATATGAACATGTTATATAGGCTTACAGTTGTTAGACATGTTCTGAATCATAAAAGGTTCAAGAATGTGTTTAACTAAGTAATCTGATTCAGTCGCACG
>BJCM01168042.1:0-12654 GCA_018326385.1 Flaveria bidentis | reverse complement strand
CAATCGCACCCTATTCGGCCGTATGGCCTCCATTCGGCCTCCAGTCGGTCGCCTAGCCCTAGCTGATGCAGAATGCAGTTCATCCCGACTGCAGCCGAGGGTTTTCGGCCTCCAAACTCATCTAAACCCATTTTGAGCCCAAATCGACCATCCTAAACCTTAGGGATGCATACCACAACACCATTCAAGCACACACAAGCTCACAATCAAGACTCAAACGCATCATACACACACATACACATATGCATACGGGTCACACACATAAACACACAAAAACCCGATTTTTAGATGTGTTCTAGCCCCAAATCATTCAAAAACGTCTAAAAAAGGGGTCCTAGAACTCACCTTAACGATCCCGTCGAGTAAAGCTTCGATTTGACACACTACACGTCGATTTTGGCCGCTCGAACCAACCCGAATCAACACTTCTTCTCTTTTTCTCCTTCTCTTCTCCTCTCCTCTCTTCTTGGCTGAAAATGGTAAAAATGGGGTGTCTCCCCCCTTTTTATACTCCCATTCATCAAAGTTTCTCTCATTGGCGAGTTTGGTCCCTCGACTTTGGACTTTATTTCTTTTTCTTCTTTCGTCGGCTTCAAAGAAAATTTCCGGGTGTTACAACTTCACACTTGGATCAAACGGTGTATTAAACTCTTTGATGTTCAAGTGTTGAAACTTTGTCAGAATTTTCTCTATTTAATGAGATTAACTAAAAAAATCTGACTATTTGTTCTTTTCACCTTGATCCCAAGAATGGTATCAACTTCTCTTAAATCTTTCATCTTGAAGTTAGAAGATCAATATTTCTTAGTTTTAGAAAAACCCTCTAGTTGAGTGCTAATGATCAACATATCATCAACATAAAGACAGATCACAACTGTGTATTCTGGTTAGCATTTTGTGTAGATACATTTATCAGCACCATTGTGTTGAAACTTGAACGCAGACAATGGTATCAAACCTTTCATGCCACTGTTTAGGGGCTTGTTTCAAACCATATAGAGATTTAATAAGTCTACATACTTTAGTCTCTTGTTCGGATATCACAAACCCTTCTGATTGCTCCAAATAAATTTCTTCTATCAAGTAACCATTGAGGAAGGTTGTCTTCACATCCATTTGATGGATGTAAAAACCTTTCACTATAGAAATTTCTATAAGAGTTCTAAATGAACTAATTCTAGTAATTTGTGCATAGGTATCAAAGTAATCTATTCTTTCTCTCTATCTATAACCTTTAGCAACTAATCTTACTTTATAGGCAGAGATTGATCCATCTGGATGATACTTTTTCTTGAAAATTCATTCAGATCCAATGGGTTTCTTTCCCTTGGGTAGATCAGTTAACTCCCAAGTTCTATTTCCCATAAATGAATCCATTTCATCATTGATGGCTTCCTTCCACAGAGGAGCATCTCTTGATGACATGGCTTCACTGTATATTTTTGGATCATCGTCCAAATTAACGGCAAAGATGACCTCTCTTGTAACTTTCCTTTGCGTTCCTTCAACTTTCCATAATTTTTCTCTTTTCTAACACTAGTACTTCTCTTTGTTTCTTCAACAATTTGTGAAGGTTTGACACTTTCTCGAAAAGTATAGGGAGTTGTGGTGGGATTTATGTTTTCATTATCTCTAGAAAATGTTTCCTAAAAGAATTCCATATCTCTAGATTCTAAAAATTGTTCCTGATTCGTCATCCGATAGTCAGCAAGCCTTTCTATATTGAGCATAACCAATGAACACGCTTTTCATAACTCGTGCTCTGAGTTTGGATCTCTTAGGATCAGGTGTGTGTTAATAAGCGATACATCCCCAAACCCTTAAGCGATCTAGGTTTAATTTCCTTCATTTCCAATGCTCATATGGGCTAGTAGGAATCACACGACTAGTGATCCTTTTGTGAACATAAAAAGCAGTCAATAAAGCTTCTCTTCACAAATTACTTGGTAGAGCTAATTGGTTTAACATACAGTTAACCATCTCTACCAAGGTACGGTTTTTCTTTCAGCCAAACCATTTGTTGGGGAGTAAATGATGAAATTCTTTCATGTATGATGTCATTCTCTTCGCAGAATTAATCGAATTCACGGTTAAAATATTATCCACCTCTGTTCGAGTGAAAAAAATTATGCGTTTCTTGTTGGTTTTCTACCTCAGCCTTATATATTTTAAATGCGTCAAATGCTTTGTATTTTGTATGCAACAAATTAACATGTAAATAACGGCTCGAGTCGTCGAAGAAAGTGATGAAATATCTCAAACCACCGCGGGGAAGGATTCCATTAAATTCATAAATATCTAAATAGATTAGTTCTAATAGTGATGTATTGTGTTGCTTAACACTCGGAAAAGGCTTCTTTGTAAAATTTGATTTTACACAAGTTTCACATTTTTCAATATCTTTATTCTTTAATTTTATTAAACCTTTAGTTTGCATTTTTTCAAAATTTTTAATATTTGCGTGTGCCAAACATTTATTTCACAAAGAAATTGAACAAGCGATATAATCAAAAGACATTACTGCACTCAATTCATAACTAATGACATTACAATCAGAAACATCACTAGCAAATGTACTAACACTACCACTAATACCGCTATCACTATCACTTTCACTACCAAAACCATCAAGCACATAGATGTCAGTATTCTCAATCTCTACCTCTTTATTCCCATATTCAGCTAGGTCAAGACGATACATTCCACCTATGTTCTTAGCTTGACCCACATATAGGTTATCTAGAGAAAACTTCACATGTAGATCCTTAAGAACCAACTTGTAACCATTCCAATCAAACTTATTCGCTAAAACAAGCCCTTATTGATATACCAAGAACATGCAACACATCCTGAAGGGTCACAATCTGACCGTTTCAAAAGTTTAACCGCATCGTGCCTTCCCCACAAAATCCTACACGATGTCTGTTGGCACATACAACCACAGTTCCCTCAGGCACAGGACCATAGGTTTGAAACATGTACCGGTTCCCACAAACATGAAAAGTAGCTCCAGAATCCAAAAACCATCCCCTACACGCTAGCACACGTGTTGGTTAAGCAAACATATTAACATCACCAATTCTCAAATTATCTACTAGGTTGGTGAGTTTATAAACCGTATTTGTGGAACCAACCGTACGACTAGATTTCCTATGAGGGTACTCTCGTGCATAATGACTAGTTTCTCCACAAACATGGCATATTTCAGATCTTTTAGGCTGTTGGTTATTGTTTTGAATTGGCTTCTTGAATTCTTTCTTTTTAGGTGCAAGCGGTTTCTTTTGTTTTGAGCATACATCCCCTTTTGCCCAGGCCCTCGGTAACCACATAATTAACATTCAATCCAACTTTAATTCTTTTGTCCCTATTATGTGTTTCCTCCTTAATTTGGAGGTGCTTCAATAGTTCATCCAATGAGTAGTCCTCTAATTTGTGCATCATTCTTTTGGAGAAATCTTTGCAAGGTGGGAGGCAATTTAGTAATGATATTCCCCACTTGATTTCAGGTAAAGGAATGGAAATAGTAGTCAGTCTATTAACAAGCACTTAAAGTTCATGCACTTGCTACAAAATTAACTTTTCATCCAATATTTAGAAGTCTAAATACTTGACGATAAAGTACTAACTAGTACCTTCTACATGAGCTTGGTATTTTAGTTCCAAAGCTTTCCATAAATCCCTTGGACTTGTAACCTTCAAGTACAAGTCATAAAGGCAATCAGAAAGTGAGTTCTTGATGTGACCAAGAAAAAGATCTTCAGCTTCCTTTCGAACAAGTCTTTTCTAGTTCAGATTAGAAATCACTTGTTGATCCGGTTCATTTCCCTCTTTAGGAACCGGGTCGTTTGGGCTCACTTCTAAGCACAAATCGAGAACATAATAAAGTTTCAAGAAATTAGCATAAATTTAACTTTATCAGCCCAACGGGTGTAGTTCTTACCGTGGAATTTGTCCAACTTGACAAACTCTTGATTCATGAATCTTAGATTAGCTGTAGGAAGTTCAGTGTCCATTTAGTCTATTATATTTAACACAAAAAATAAAATCATTTAAGATTGTTGAAAATAGTTCAGATCAAATAGAAATCATTTAATTATTACCAAGTTATTGGCCAAATCAGTTTGATCCTTCGTGATTGAAATTGATTATAAGAAAGGTAGAAGGAGAGTGTCCTATTATCAGATGAATTAAGCGACACACAATAATATAAAACCAACCTGTTATATGATGTTCTTCGAATGATAAACAGCACGGAATGTATTCTTGTCCTTAAAGGATTTTACGTGCTCTATTTGCTATAAGCTATTACATAAACTCCTAGGTTTTAATGAAAAAATATCCTTTGTTCCAACAACAATGGAACCGGATCAACGTGAAGATTAGAGAAGAAATGAATGCAGAGAATTGTGTAGCAGATAAAAGTTGTATCTTTTTGGATGCTTAAACTCCAACCAGGAGCTCCATATTTATAGACTAAAGGCACAACTAATTATGAGAAAAACTGGGGATAGGGTTAACCCCACCATTTCATGAATTCAGTTATGTATATAACCCAAATTGCTTACTAATCGACTTATCCACCTTGTTTATCTTTTAGTTGGTTTTTTGATTCTATCTGCAAGCTGATGAACATGGCTTTAGCTTAAAATAAAAGCTCCATAACTCCTTAAACTACAAAGTGTGCCTCAAGCGTACCCATTCGAGCCTCAAAGAAGCCCTTTCGCGAGCTCGGGTCTCCGTCTCGGCTCGGCGCACTTGTGGGCTTAGCCCTTATCTTGGTCCAACTACCACTGTGGTGACGCATAAGGGAAAGCCCCTTATAAGCCACTCAAAGTTGTTTGCCCCTACCAATGTTGGACAAGAAGTTAATATGCCAACTTGTATATTTACAACTTGTAAATTTCTAACACCTTTAACATTCTTAATCATCCCTAACTATAATTTAGTAAGGGTTACTATTCATAAATTTAACTCAACTTTCGTTATTATTTCGTATATGAATATGTGACTTTAGCTTCCTTACCTTCCTCTACTTTAGCTTTCTTTAAATATAGTTAACTTTTGCTTTTAAACTATACCATCCTTTAAAATTTCATCTTACTATAGAATATTAAATATTTTGTACATTGATTTATCTATAATATACTATGGCACTATTATCATACTATTGCTAACTAAGTACTTGTTGCATAAATGTAACCATTTAGTTACAAGGACAAACCTTTAGTTATGATGGTTTTTATTTCTTTAAGAGGATATACCTTAATTAAAGAGGAAACACTTTATTACTAGGAGATGCTTTAGTTACAAAAGGAATATCTTAGTTATGAAGGATGTAAGCTTAGTTTTGGGGACTTTGTTGTAAATTTAGCTAAGCATTGCTACAAGGGACTAGACCCCTTATGGAGGTTTAGTCTCTTTTTGAGGCACTTCCATTTTGTGAAGACCCTTTCTTAAATTTTCAAAATTCTAGAATGTTATGGAGATGAACTGCACTTGTGGAATTTATAATTTAGTTATGGGGGTTACATTTAAGTTTGATCAAGATGCCAACCCCACCTATGGATTTTATATGTTTCTTAATTGTGTAAGGTTTCCACTTACAAGGGTTGTGGATCAAATCAACAATATACTAGTTGTGAAGGTTATATCCTAGTTATAGGCATTCTATTTACTTAGTGGGGGTATACACTATAGCACAATCTGTTTGATTGTCTCAAACACTATTATAATGCATCATTATCTATGTAACCTATTAAAATAATAAGTTCTAGGAATTATAAAGATACGTTCTTTCATGCAAGAACATGCAATAGTAAACTATAAATAAAACCTACAAACATGATCATTAAAGTAAAAACTTTATCATTTCATATCAAATTGGTAACTTGTATGCACATTAACCCTAAACCATAAAAACATGTAAGAGGAAGAGCATCTATAATTCACCTTCTTTTACTCAAGTGAGAATCCTAGGACAAGAGAATGGGAGGTCACAATCTATGAAACATTACAAGGCACTAGCCTTATGTTAGATCCTTGCTTTAATTGATATGTAGGCTCGTTAAATGCTTGAATCTATGAAAAAGTAGGGTAAAATCCCTAACTTTTGTTTTAATTGATTTTTTTGCTCTCTAGGCATGCATACTCTCTTACCCTTGATTTTGTAGACCTTTGCAAGAAATAAATAATGAGAGAGGCGACTACTTTTTATAGGTGTAGTTATAGGTACTTTCCCTTTTTTGTATAACTTTAGTGACTTATGCCTGGGTTACTAACCATTAGTCTCTTATCCTTTCTAATCAAGTTTTAAATTGGAAATTTAAGGTGTTACAAATATACCTTTTTTGTTTAGGTTTAGTCCTCAAAACCTATAATTTAATAAACAACTACAGGTAATGGTGTTAGACTTCATCTTCAAACTTAATTTATTGCTTTGTTTTTTTAACCTTACCTTTTTTCCTATCTAGTATTGCTACTAGTTTCTCAACATTATTTAGTATGTCTATTTCCACCTCATCTAGTGGTACATGTGCATCCTTGATGTCTAATCTCTTTCGTAGATAAGATAAATGTAAGGTTGAATGGATTCTACAGAATTATTCTAGTAGATCTATAAATTTTAATGGTACATGTGCATCCTCTATTATTTCTACTTGAGCTATAAATTTTAGTGGTCCAGTGTATCCTGGACTAAGTTTGCTATGTTTGTAGAAAGGGTGATTCATTTTCATGGCAAGACCTTTAACATACCCTTATCCCAACATTGAACTCTTTTGGCCTTTGTTGTATGTCTGCATATGACTTATGTCTATCTTTGATAGTTCTCATATAAAATTTAATGCTTCCTATTATAGGCTCGATGACTTCCATACATCTTAGTTTCTTTTGACTAATTACCCTAACATATGGGCGCTTTACATCTTCTACCATACAACATCTCATATATACAAATGACTATCACATTGAACATGTGTTATTATTCGATGTTTATAATGTTTAATTACGTGATTTTACATGATAATTAGCATGAGGATGTTAACTTTTAGTAATAATGTTTGTAGGTAATAGAAGGCAAAAGTACGCATTGAGGAGCTTTATTTATGTATTTAAATGAATTTGAAGGACTAGATGTGCAAATATGAAAAGATGGAGTAAAACAAAGACAATATGGAGACCGACATATCATACATGGGTTGGGGAGCATGATATTGTGGTGTTTGTATTGTGAATATTAAATTAGAGTCCAAGTAGCATACCAACCAATAACCGGCCTATCATACGGTAGGGTCGGCATATGATACGTTGGCCTCTCAAGGGAGTTTAAAGCCTTTTGGATTTTTCTTTTATTTAAACCTATCCATTGGATTTCGATGCACAATTCTTTCTACTGATTTTTGGACTAATTTAAGCAAAATTATAATGCTTTTTCCATTACGTTTCACCTAATTTTATCATCAAACCTTTACATTTAACCATTACAAACCCAAACATGCTGATGTGTGGCTAAGTCATTTGTAATTACCTTGGAGTGGATAGTTCATGTAAGTGAAGTGATATGCTTTGATTAGAATGCCATTTTTGGTTTGTTTTCCTTTTGACATAAAAGATTACATTATAAGTTTGGTTGAGTTAAATTTTATGTTTATGTATGAGTATTTGTATACTATCATTCGTATTCAGTATTCTTAACTGTAACACCCGGTTATTTCTTTTAAAGATAAGAAATAAAAGGAAGAATAAAAGTGAAGAAAAAGAAAGAAAAGCTATGAAACCCAAGTAGAGGGACTAAAAGTGTTAAAAGGATAAAAAAAATTAAAAAGTTGGTGATAAAGGTGGCATGGCCGCCTGCACTCTCTTCACACATCATTTCATTTGGGTTTTAGAGAAAGAAAGAGAAGAAACTCTCGGGTGTTTGAAGAAGATAAGAAAAAGATCGAATTCAAGGTAAGAATTCACGGTTTTAAGATGGTCTTAACTGGCCTTAGCCTCGGTTATATGCTTATGTGTGTTTTTGTGTGTTCGGGTATGTTTTTGGTGGGTTTCTAGGCAGTTGAACTCAATTGCAAATGGGTTTTGAAGAAGTCATAACCAAGAGCTGCTAAGGTGAGTTCAAGAACCCCTTTTTTAATTGTTTTAAACTGCTTTGGGGCTGGAAATTATGTATGAACATTTTTATAAAATGGGTTTCTTACCCGTATGTCTATGTGTATGTGTTTATAGGTGGAGTTTGATTTTGGGCTATGTATTTGTATGACGATTTTATGGTTATGTTTCTAAGGCTTAGGATGTATGATTTAAGCTTAGAACATGATAGGTGATGATTGGGGACTGAATTATGTTGTTTAAGTCTGAATTAGACGACCCATGTGCCTAAACAGTGGCCCATGCACCCAATAGAAATAACTGCCTAAGTGTTCCTAGGCGCATAAAACCTCATGCCCCCTAATAGTACCCATGCGACTAGAAATAGGTTGAAATTTTCTAAGTGTCCAGACGCCGAGGATTCCATGCGCTTAGGCACTCATACGCCTGCATAGTGCCCATGCACCTAGAATTGCCCAAGAATGACTAAGTGATGCTCATGCGCCCCAATAGTGCCAATGCGCCTGAATGTTTCGCATGCACCTAAGTGTTCCTCATGCGACAGAATGGCCATGCGCCTGCATAGTGCTCATGTGCCTACGTAGTGCCCATGCGCCTAAATACTTAGAATGTTTTCTAATTTTTTGGGGAAAAAGTGAAATGTAACCTTTGACTTGGGAGGTTCCTAGGGGCTATGTAAGTTGACTTTTTAAAGTCATAGATGATGTGATGGGTGATGTATGATATGATTTGATGAAGTATGATTGATGCTTATGCACGATGGTATGTATGATGTATGTTTGTATGTATGATGGTGCCTTGTATGGTGATGCCCTCTATGGTCATGTTTATGTTCCTTGTTATGTATGTTATTTTCTCGTGGCTTTACGTTGAATGTTTATGAATGAAATGAGAAGTATTATGTAACGTAAAGTGGAAGATAATGAAACGAGGAACGAAATGAAAGAATGCATGCATTAATGAATGAATGAATGAAAGTAAGAAAGACTTGCAAGCAATGTATGGAGGTTCACACCCAATGAAGGGTGTTAGCTCAACTGTGTGCGGGTTAGCTACCCCGAAAGGATGCACACTGGGGTCCAATCCTTGTGATTGACCATATGTATGGGATCCTTGCCTCTTGCCCTAGGTACTGGAGTTAGCTTCGTGCATAATGTTCGAGATCTATGAAAGACCTTAGGCCTAGTAACTAGCTTCGTGCACAATGTTCGGGGTATAGCATATGGCATTGATACGGAATGAAAGAGAAAAGATAAGTGATGAGTGTACTTGCCCTAGGTATTGGAGTCAGCTTCGTGCACAATGTTTGAGGTCTATGAAAGACCTCATGCCCAGTAACCAGCTTCGTGCACAATGTTCGGGGGTAATGTACATGTCATCGGAAGTAATGAACGTATGAAAGAAAAGTAAGAAAGTTTACGAATAAAAGTGAATAATAATGACGTACGATGAATGAACGAAAGTTAACGAACGAATGATGAAGATAATATTGAGATTATCTATGTGTACGTATGATGTGTGATCATATACGAAATGTAAAGAACGGTTTTAAACAAAAGTAAAGTATGTTTTATTTTAAAACTAGAACTTACTCACCAACGCTGACTTTTATGTGTTTCCAGTTGGCAGGTAAAGGTTGCTGAGGATGACACGAGGCGGCTACTTGGCTCATTTTGGATGGCATTCTTTTTGTATAATGTTTTTTCTTTGTAATGTGAACAAACAAATATTGTATTATTTTGCAAAAGCGTTTATTATAATAAAATGAAAATGTTTGTTTTATTGTTTTCGCTGCAATATTTTATTTAATTTAATGTAATTATATGTTTTATATGCTATGATTGGCCAACTGTAAGCGTCCCGGGAACGGGGCCTTATATTAACTTGTGAGTAGTTTGATGTGTGTGTGTGAGTGTGTGAATACTTGATATAAACAAATTGGTAATTTTATAAATGAAAAAATTTCAAAAAGTTTCTTATCACTTTAATTAACAATTTTACAAAGTTGTGTCTATTTGATATCCAACTAACATACTAAGTCTAGTGTGAATTCTTGAACTTGAAACTTGAAAGTGATCACCTTTTTCATTATTATTTTTTTGAATCTTAATCATTTTCTTCCAAATCAATTCACACTTTAAAGAAAAATCCAAAAATATTTTCTTTCATATTACTTTCGTATTTCAATTTTTTAAGTATAGAGTTTACACTTTCCAAAACATTTCCGCCAAGTCAACCTTACTTACTCATACTCGTATAGGCAGTTAAGACTTCATAATTAACTTGTTTTTTTGTTGACACATGAAAATTCGATCAAAATGATGTTGTTGCCGAGAATTTGTATGCAAAGTATTAAGCTGAAATTTAGATTTGTTTTTGTTTTTGTTTTATTTTAATTTTCTTGTAATAGTGCTAGTCTAGGTGTTTTTCTTGTGTGTAGAAATAGGTTAGATGCATACAACATTGTTTAAAAGAATATCACTAATTAACTTTGATCCTCGAATTGAATAGACCGCAAATAAAAAATGAACATATATGTTTACTTCAGTTAAACTTTGTAACACTCTTTTGGAAGAAGAATATTTATGGCTAACTTGTTAGCAATATTCTAAAAACACTTATTTTAGAAAGATGAAAAGTTGTGTACGCAAAATATGAAAGGTAAGTAGTAACATATAGGAATGTAAATATCAATGAAAGTAATATGTAAAAAAATAATTGTTCAAATTAGGGTAGGTGTATAGGACAGGTTTATAGTAGCTCTCTTATGTAATAAGTGACAAGATGAAGATGGGGGCTAGTAATTCTTGAATGAGGTTCAAGGATCAAGCTTTCATTAACAGAAAGGTTAAAGGAAACATACGATGGTAAATTTGCTAATGGTGTTAATGCGGTTTTGTGGATGAGGTTCATGTAAGCTCCTCATCTCGATCGATTCCACGTATTGCTGCATTTTATAATCAAATTTAGACGAATGTGTGCATGTGTGATATCAACAAACATTAAACAAACTCAATCCAATATTATTAATCAAATGATTACAATACCAAAGGATTTTACATCGTTTAAGCTAGATCCACTCGAGGTGAACTCCCCTCTGGCAACCTATCACATAACTCTCTACTCTTTCACCCTCAGAGCACTTTACAAGATGAACACACATATTGAAATACAAAGAAAAAATCTATATATACTATCCAGATGTTCTCATGCGAGAACATCGAGTTCTTTCGCCGCAACTACATGTTTTTCCGTGGTGAGATCTTTCTCCATAATCTTGTAGTTCTCACATCCTTGTTTTCTTGTATGATTTGTGTTTTTAATTTTCACTTGATATTGTAATATAAACGCTAGTTCCTTACAATTTCCCCCTATGATTTATGATATTAAGTTATGATTGACTTTAGTCACTCATCTTCAAGAATTGTTTGATATCCGGGTATCGGTCACTTCAGTCTTCCCCCTCAGCTTTAACATCTTCCTAATGTATAGCTTCATAAAGGATATCACCTCTAAATCAAGATTAAACATTTCTATCTTGATTACTTACAACTTAAGTTGTATTAGGCATATGACAGAGAGATACAACATCTATTTTGGAATCCCGAAGAACCTGACTCTTCAAATTGATGACAAGATCTAATGACGACGAACTAGATCATCTAACGTAATCTTCCCCCTAATTAAGATGTAATAAGCCCATATTTTCAGAGTAAGAATACCAAAAAATCTTGATTCTTCACTTAATCAATCCGTTTGATCATTGTCCCCGTCAGTAAGATAAGATAAGCCCACATTGTCAAGTTTCAATTTACGAACGACCCGAATCAAATCTTGTAGATATAGAATCTTGAACTTGATCAAGCTTCACAAAAACCTCTTATTTAAGTACCAAACTTCAAATCACCCAGCATCTTCCACTCATAGTTTATGGATGATGAAGTTTACAGGATCAGTTAAGGTCACTTAACACTTAGTTTTTCTCTCAAACTCACTTTGAACAACACTCGGATAAAGATAGAGTCAATAAGAGTTGATCACAATATAGCAAGTAATAAGGAACACAAGAGATAATTTTCAAGGTACTTTTATATATTTCTTCTCAACTCAAGTATTACAAGACTCTTACAAGCAGTATAGAATGAGTTACAATGAGAACCTATATATAATACTACCTACAGCCGGATATACTTTGATACCAGCTGGGATCCTATAACTAAAGCCTATACTACAAGACTATAGTTTAGGTATCTCGGATAAATTCTTATCTGAGATATGGTAGTCAGGACATGTCCCTGACTTACCATTTGTCACCAACTAAAGTTAGTAACTTGTACTATAATAAAAGGTGAACAATGGAATAAAGTATGGTCAACTACATGGCTCTTTAGGAAGAAGCCATGCAGTATCAAAGGTCTGCAGCGGAGTGTCAGAGACCATACTTGTGTCCACTGGTTCATAGCAGTGTCTTCCGAAGGTTAAATGGCTTCGGAAGAACAAGTACTTCTGAAGCCACTTATACTTCGGAAGAGGCTGCTTCTTCTAAGG
>BJCM01168036.1:0-11345 GCA_018326385.1 Flaveria bidentis | reverse complement strand
AAATTAGTACGTCGGATATACAAATATAGTTAAGTTTTATATATAACTATAAAATATATATGTAAATCATATATAAATTACTTATATATAATTACATATATAAATATAATTAAAATATAGTTAAATCCGGTCCAACCGGTCCGACCGGTCCGACCACCAAACCAGTAAGGCGTTCGGTTCGACGTCCGATCCGGTTCTGAAAACATTCCATTGCTTGTTTCCCAAACTTTTCTACTTTTATTTTTTTTTTTACCAAAAAGGACTACAAAGTATGTCTGCTAAAACGTGTACATAGAAGATATGTATATCCAATAATCGATACGATATAGGATGTAATGATTTTATACCATAAAATTGTAGGTGTTGCATTAAACAAAACAAAAACACATATGAATGATTCATGTTAACACTTTCAATCGTATAGTAAATTCGGATCATTGCATAAAACCAAATTTTCATTCATATGTAAACGTTTTGACTCTTGACATTAAAATATAATTTCGGTAATGTTAAAACTCAACTTAAAACTTATTAGAAAGTTAAACTGTAGTTGATAATTGTTTCATTTTCACAATAGCTATTTGAAACTTACAAATAACATAAATAACTATTATATTTGTCACACCCTCAAAATCCACGAGCGGGGTTTTACCGCGAGACGTGTGAACAAACAAATATTCAAGTCCTTAATTACTCAGAACGACTCTATATGTAACATTTAAAACAAATCAGAAATTAAACTTTAAAACATTAGCGGAAGCGTTTAATAAACATTTCAACCCAAAGTAATGAAATGTAAAAGGCGCAAAAAACACGCGATCGAAAACATACTAAAAGTGTCAACACGACAGTTAGTGAGTTCAAGAGTTTATAAGTCATCATAAGTAATAACCATAGTGATTTCGCGATCTAAAGCATACTAAAAGTTTCAACACGCATTTGTAAAATATTAACAAGTGTATTAAATAGATAGCTAGTCTAGTTTCATAAGTAATAACCATAATGATTTCGCGATCGAAGATGATTGTGTGTTCGTTTATTTGCCTTCCGTCATGACATAGCAACTCATGACGTTGTTAGTCGTTAAGGATAATATTGCACCCACTTGACCTCCAGTCGTACGGGTAGGACTTGTTAGACCCAGTAGTACTATCCAAAATTTCCTACTAGTTTCATTATTAAAGATCCGAAAGTTTAAGGGTTTTCAATTGTATAACACATTATGTTATACGAAACATAAGCTATAATAGTAAAGCATTTTAAAAAAATACGAGTATGCTTTCTCTCCTAAAAAAAGAGTAAATAAAAGTGGGGCATTGAACTCATTTGGTGCGCAAATGAACAATAATAGAGAAGCTAACGGTGAGTGGAATGACAACTCGTCAAAGGTTACCTAGAACACGCAAGTACATAAGTATGTGTAACCAAACGTTTAACAACCTAAGTGTTCAATAAACCCGTTGACCCAAGGGTTTTGGAAAACAAAAACACATTTGACCTAGTAGATCTGTTTGACCCGTTTGTGACAAGTTAATTGAAATATTGTTTACTTAAGCATAGCAGCTCATTATCCATGATTATCATACAAGTTATTCACATATGCCATATTATGAATCTAAAGTTCTATCAGGATCATCATACCTACATAGATTATCATACAACACATGTGAATCCTAACCAAACATCATGCTCAACTTAAATATAATTAAATCCCAATTAACAAATCATACATTGAGTATAATTATGCACTTCATGTCATTAAAGCCACTCACGATTTCACACCCTAAACCTTACCAATCATACTAAGTAGGGGCATCAGATTCAAATGTGTGTATGATGTTCATTATCATATTTCTCAACATGATTCACACCAATGAACATACATAACAATGATCTACTATAATCCTAAAAATGATTCCATAACCTTCTTATATAAACTCAACGCTTATGCAATATTTCATAAAACCTAGATTTCCTAAATAATCTGTCAAGTATCCCCATGACTCCAAGTAGACATGGGCAAAAAACCAGTTCAGGAACCGGTTTGGCCGGAAAACCCGAAATCGGTTTGAGGCCCAAACCGGTTTGAACTCGACCCTAACCGACCGGTTCCTCCTCGATTTGAGCTTTTCAGGTTTAAAACCGGTTTCTGAACCGAACCGGTTCCCAACCCGGTTTTCAAACCGGTTTACAACCCGGTCACCAAACCGGTTTTCAAACCGGTTTTCAAAATATAACCGTTGGATAACGGCTATATAGCCGTTTGTACCCATTTTTTACCCTTTTTTGAGGTTTTTTTACCATTATACCCCTATTAGGTTAGTATATATATGTATTGGATGTTTTGATTGAATCACGACAACTTATAACACTCTCTACTTTCAAAAATCTCAAAAACGCTCTCACAAATACTTTTGTTTTAAACACTCTTATCAAAAATCTCTCAAATGGCTTCATCAAGTGCTCAATCATTCGTTGGTTGTGAAGCATCTTCAAGCAACGTAGTGGTAGCAATCCTTCCTACGAATAGGAACCCCAAAGTATGGTGTAATTACGATTTATGTTAAATGGCTAGCGGTCCAAACAAGGCTCGTTGCAAGTTTTGTCATAATATTTTTAAAAAATATGCAAACTCAACGTTGAAAAACCATATTTCAAATAAATATTGTAAAGCGTTGAAATGTGAACCTTCTCAAGGTCAAAATTCGATGACAAACGAATGAAATATTTGGGCTTATAACGTTGATGCGGTTCGGGGGGAAATCTCGCATTTTGTAATTCAAGAAAGCTTGTCATTCAAATATTTCGACAACGAACGTTTGACTCGACTCATTCAACGAACTCTCCAACCACGTTACACTAATGTAAGTCGTGCTACTCTTCGAAGAGATTGTTTAATACAAACCGGTTTTAACTTAACTTGTGATGTTTGGTCGACACCTTACGGTTCACCGGACCCGTACATTTGTGTCACCGCCCATTGGGTTGAACCCGATCTGTGGTAAATGATGAAACGTACGATTGCGTTTGAATTATTTGATTATCCTTACACCGGCCAAAATATTTTTTATCTTATTGATAAAGTTATTCAAACTTATAAATTAGACAACAAAAATATATATCTTTTGATAGCGCGTCAAATAACACTCTTGTTGTCACACCCCTGCTTAAAGCGGAAACACGAGAATGTAACGGACAAGATCGTCATAACACATTGTTAAATTAATAGAGATGTATTAAATGATAAAGATCAACGTGTCATGAAGTCACCGGACATAAATGGAGACTTGTGTCATGGTTAGTCAGTTCCACGACAAACATAGTCATACAAACCAAATAAGTATAAGTCCCACAACCCAGGAACAAGTAATTAAATATGAATAACAAGTAAATGTAAAATGCAATTGTTGAAGACATCCAAAGTTTAAATGATGTAAGTCTAAGGTCATCGCTAAGGCATCATCTCTAGCAATCTTCATTGATTGTTACCTGAAAAGATATGCTCAAAATGGTCAACATAATGTTGGTGAGTTCGCAGGTTTAAATGATAACAAAACTTGATGTTGTATAATAGTGTAGTAGGACATGAGTGCATACAGTTGTAAGCATGTAATATCACATGAGCATCACAACTAAACCTACGACGTACACAAAGACTTTGTCGGAACATATCCACCCTAGGGCCCGTTCCTGACCACTGTTAGTCCCAACTAGTATACTAACAAACAAGGGTGGGGGTGTCAACCCAATAGTACTATCAATATCTGTTCGTCGGCTCCAACACCGGAGTTAAATAGTTGTGAATACAGAACCACAAAGACAACTCATGCATCTACTAGATAAATACTTACAAATAGTAAACACAACAGTCCCAAAAGAATTGAATAAGTTTACACATAAAAAAGGTGAGCATACTTTTCTCCCTAGTTTATAAATGTTTAAAATGAAAACGGGCCGCGAAACTCACCTTGAAATGAGATAAAAATATTTGGACAAAAGATTTCAACGAGTGAGGGCAACGACGACCAAAAACCTGTTTATAATTAGTTATAATTAAGTCTTTAAACATGTTCAAAGAGAAATGTACGTTCGGTCGGTTTCGGGTTGGTTCGCGTTCGATGTGTGACTCATACATTAAATGTATATATTTGTTTTATATAAATATATAATCCGATATGCTAAAATAATTAATATGCGACGACATAGTTTTCTCACGACATAATAATATTAATAATAAAATGATAAAGTTAATAATAATAATAATAATAACTATAATAATAGTAGTAATAATAATAATGATAATAATATCAATAGTATGATAATATTAATAATAATACAAAAAATGATAGTTTTAATAATAATATTGGTAGCCATAATAGTAACAATGTTATAAATGAAATGAATACACATAACACCATTCACGCATAAGCGTCACGCACACACACACTCATGTAACACCCCCTTAGACACATTCCACAAACACGGTTCACACCTATATATACACCCATGATCATATACACAAATACAAACAACACAACATATATATAAACACGGTCATGCATACAAACTCAAACAATAGATACATACATACATACATATATTTATATATATACTATGTATAATAATCCAACAATTAACACACACACACAACAAACGCAACAACACACATACACACACACACTCCAACACACACACACACTCCAGCACACACACTGCAACACACACATAATACACGCGCACACACTAAAGAGAACGCACACACACGCAGCAGGACACACACACGCAGCAGAACACATACACACATACACTAAGGCAAACACACACACAATAAGACACACACACATACACCGATTTCTACCACACACTCATACACACGGATCATGCACACCCAATCACCGAAACACATAGATCGTACAAACATACATATATACAATCACACATACATATACATACACAATCGGAACATCGACCGACACACACACAGCCGCATATATGCATACAAGCAAACAATACGCATATATATGTATATATATACACACGGTCACACACATGTACATACGCGTTCAACCGAACCGAAAAGATACCGAACCGATCACTACGAAACGAAACGAAACGAAACGAAACGAAACAAAGTGCATTACGCTCGGTTACCTGCAGGATGACTGTATGACGAGGCGGCGGCAATCGACTACGACTAACGACGACGAATGGAGCCTGAAACGAAGCCGTGCGCGGAAGAGCATCCTTGGCAGGTTCACGGCGAGGGTTGCGATTTAGGGTTGACTAAAAATGGTAAATTATATATATAATATTTATTTTACACTTAGGACCCTAGACTTTCATTTAATTAATCCCTCAAGTTTAGTTAAATTACAATTTAAACCCTGAACTTAATTATAATAATATTATTAATAACAATAATATTAACAAGTTTTACGGAAATAAAAATAAAAAATATATATTTTATATTATTAGCATTAGTTAATATTTTATACGACGAGATTCGGTTTAAAAACAAATTAATTTTGCAAAATAATAAATGCGCGAAAAGAGAATTAATGGATTCCGAGTTAATTGACGGACCTGATGGTGACGGATGTCACACTTGCAATAGATCATTTGAAATTAAAATATAAACCAATGTGTGAGGGTGTGTTTTTCATAGTCGATGTGTTGCGCACATTATAACTTAGCCGTTCAAGACGGTTTAAAAACAATTGAAACAATGAAAGATTATTTTAAAAGAATGTTACGTGACATTTTTAGCAATAACCAAATATATAGTAAATATCGCAAGTTTTAGAAAGACGCAAATACCAAATGTTTAGGAACGAATTGGGACGTACCAACACGATGGAATTCCACTTATAACATGTTTGAAAAGACTATTGAACAAAAAGAATGTTTAATAGTCTTTCATAATAGTTTGATAAGTCGTGGAAAGGTAAATTCTTACCATCCATCGGGTTGCGCCGTTATTGAAGAAGTAACAAAAATGCTTCAAATTTTTAAAAATGCAACAACGTGTCTTTCTGGAGTTTATTATCCAATGAGTCCGTTAGTAATTCACCATATTTATTTAATGACTTCAAAATTAAATTAAATGTCGTGTAAGGGTAGACCTTATTTGGATATAATACCCCTAATGAAAGAAAAACTTATAAAGTATTTTAAAGAAATGCCTCTGGTTATTACATGTGCCGCTGCTTTAAACATTGTTTAAATTTATCGGGGGTTGAAACTTTACTTTATAAAATTACTTTTAATTTAGATTTAGAAGTTGGTAACCCAATGTATAATAAAACTTTAAAAACTACTTTTAACAAACATTTAAAACAAATATATGATATTTATTTATTAAAATACGAGAAAACATCACAAATCCATGAGGCTTTAAGGCATGTGGCAAATGCCAAAAGTTTGAATGATCAAATGTTTGATTAATATAATACTTTAAGGGATGAACGTAATAAACATCAATGTGGTAACACTCCGAGTAGTGAACTTGGGAGGTATGGTCTTTGTAACATCCGCCATTTTTCTAAGTTAAAACCCAAATCCGAACCCATTTTGAGCTTCCACTATTATTTTACTTAATAAATAGATCAAATACATTAAATATGTAATCATCTTATTGATTGATAAATAATTTTTTTCATAAAATTATAAAGTTTATTAATCATGTTACAACAAATCACTAAATAGAAAAAGCTTATTAAAACTTATAATGTTATAATAAACTTATAAAGTTTTATTAGTAATTATGAATTTTAAATACTGTAAATAAATAATCAAATTATAAAGTTTACAAGTTTTATAGAAGTTATAAAGATTAAAAAATAAATAATTTAATTGATTATTCAAATTGGTTTTATAAAGTCTATAAATATTGTCACACCCTGACTGACGACAGAATCATCGGGGCGGACGAATGGGTGACGATTGCTCATAGCACATGGAACTAATTAAGTTGAAATATTATTGAATATCATTATTTATTAAAACATTACAACACAAATAAATTCATACAATACAAAAGCATCAAACAAAGAAATAACATGTTAAGTTAAACTAGGTCCAAGTCCTATATGAGCACGAAGAGAATCCACAAGTAGTAAACCTGAAACATGTTTAAAATAAAAGGTCAGCTTTAAAAGTTGGTGAGATTTCCATAGTTTTCAGTACATAAGTATATAAAAGATGGCAATTCATGTTGTAAGTTAGAGAACAAAGTAACTAAGGATGTAAGACAGAATGCACAATCAAACCATAACAAACTTTTACAAGTCTCAAACGTTTATAAGTATATACGATTAGCTAAGTGTACTTGGATCAACCAAGCAGGCTTGTTAGGCCCATAGATCTATGACGTCGCCAGGCTAGCAATAGTTAATGATTGTACATATATTTGACATTACATGGTAGCTACAAGTATAATGTTTATAAGGTAACATGTTTCACCCCAAAGTGTGAAAATATGAAAAAGGGGTATAGAAATACTCAGAGTGCTATGAGCATTAATACTCGGAGTGCTCATAGCACATGAAACTAATTAAGTTGAAATAATATTAAATGTCATTTTTATAATGAGCATTATAAAAATGACATTTAATATTATTTCAACTTAATTAGTTCCATGTGCTATGAGCAATCGTCTCCCATTCGTCCGCCCCGATGATTTTGCCATCAGTCGGGGTGTGACAAATATTTTATAAAAAAAGTTGTTAAAATTAGAGTCTTCAAGAATTTAAATTTTAAATTATAATTATTCTTTTATTTATTTAAATTATTTAATTTTATATTTATTTCAAATTTTTGTTATATGTATTTATCATTGTATTTTATGTTTTTATCATTTGTTATATGTATTTATCATTGTGTTTTAAATTTTTGATTATTTTATGTTATTTGTTATTGTTTTCATAGATTATATAAAGTTATTATTTATTATTGTATTTTACAATTAGAAGTATACAATGATATTATTTCATCAATGTATTTTTAAACTTCATAATGTTTAAAATAACACAATGTATTATTTTTGTTATTGTTTTATAGATTATATAAACTTGTTATTTATCATTGTGTTTTGTAATTAGAAGTATATAATGATGTTATCATACCAATATATTTTTTAAAACTAATAATGTTTAAAATAACACAATGTGATATTTTTGTCATAGTATTTTATAGATTATACAAGCTTGTTGTTATCTATAATTGTATTTTACAGTTAGAAGTAAATAATCATGTTAGTGTCTAAAAAACACAAAGATGATAAAAAATCATAATGATTGTGTTTTATTTTTTATATAATTTCTGTGTTATTTTGTTATTATTTTTAATGTATTGGATTAATTAGTAAATCTTCTTAATGTAATTTAAGATATTGAAGTAAATGTGGAGCAATTTGTGAATGCAACATAAAAGGTTAATGCATATGTTGACTAAGAAAGTACATTGAGTATGAGATGTTAGGCCTCGTATGAGATAAATAGATTAGTATTCCCAGAAGTTTCTCATATGAAGTATTTATCATCAATTTTATCATTCTTTTTACACATAATTATACTCGATAGGCATGCAAATTGGCTTACAACTAGTCCACCAAACTTAATCCGAAACTCCAAACAGTATTTACATTGAGAAACACAAATTTCATGATCAAATTTAATGACTAATTTCCAAAAACCAAATCTAAGCTTGTTATAATTAAAACGAATAATATTAGTTGATATAAAAAACCGAATGTTACATTGCTCAGATCTTGATCTTTACTTGAATTATGCTTTAGCTGAAAATATTCTTTCCTATCGTCTTGAAAGGGCATCTGATTCTTCACTTTCTAGATAAACCATTGACTAGAAACAAATAAGATAAAATACCTATATTTGTAATTTAGTTTCTCTAAATTAAGTGTTCATTTAAAAAACCATCTATTAAAATTTCTATTCTAGGTTTCTATCGTAATCATTAGAGTACATCAAACATATGGACAAAATCACGCATACATTATAAGGGTAATATATTGATATTTAATTACTAATTTATTATGTATTATATCAATTATAATGTTCTAAAAGTCTTATTTTTTAATGAAAAACTTATAATACATTTGTCTTATATACTTTAAATTTTAATGTACGTCCCTCATCTATAAGATAGTGTGTTCAACATCACTTAAGTTGTGAAATATATTTACATTGAAGTAAAATAGGATTAGATTAAGGTCATTTAAAAAAAACTAATTTACACTGACCCTTTGCAGGCGGGCACTCAAATTATTAACTCAAAGTTTTATTACTTTTAACTTCAAATGTATTACAGTTTAGAGCCTTCCATCCTTTCTTATTTTTTTCTATATAATTTGACTAAAAACATATTTTTCTTTCACTTTTGCTTATCTTTAAAAACTCTTTAACATTCTTTTTCTTATTTATCTTTATTTTACTCACAAATACTTATTTTATTACTTTTTTCTTTTTACACACTCACAATAAATATAAAATACTGAATAGTTACTTTCTAAATATAAAGAATAAAAGTACATTATAGTTTACCTATAAAATAAAGAATAAAAGTACATTATAGTTTACATAAAAGTACATTTCTTTATATTTTTCTCAATATAAAGATGAAGTATTTATCCCATTAGGTGTATTCAAAAGAACTGATATTCAAAAAAACAAATATTTGATTTATATCCGGATCTGAAAAACCATTTCGGATTCTTATTCCGGCATTTGGATAAGATTCATCTGAATCCGAATCTTTTATTCGGATTTCGAGTATCATAATTTTTTATTCGGATATTGGATTAAACCGAATAAGTATTCCACTATGTTTCTACCCAATATACATTACTCAACTATATAATATGTTTTTAGCTCAATACTCATGACGCCTTATAATACTATAATACTAAACAAGTGCATATGAATCGATTGTTCTTTGAAGTTGAAGATTCTAATTTTAAATTTGCGTTTAAGACAAATTTATTCTAGTTTTTTTATCTCTTATTGTGATTTTAAACTAATAAAGTGTTAAGAATAAACAATTAGCGAAATAAAAATAGGAACATATAGGAAAAAATGCTATTAGGTTTATTCAGATAATTTCGTATTATTTGTATTTATCTTAATCCAATCCAAATTGAATTCAGATATAAATATCCCTTTTCGGATCATATCAAATTTCAGATAGAGTAATGAAATTCTCAGATTCGAATAATCTGTTATCCGATTCGACAACATCCTTCTACCCATACTTATTATTTATCTAAAAACCATCATCCCCTAAATTTATTTCATATTTCTAAAAATCTCCCATGTTTCATTTCTGATACCTATAATTTATAGGATTTGTTAGTAGGTGACCCCAAATTTTAGAAAACATTATGTTTTCTCTTAAAAAATTTGAGGGATGAAGATAAGGATGAGGATGAGGATGAGGATGAGGATGAGAAATCTAATATAAGATCAAATTACACAAATTATAGTTATAAGGAACTAAATGCGAATGTTATTACATATTACCAGGGGCGGCCCCCTGAGAATTTATAATAGACTCTTGGCCTGAGTCAGGAACATAAAATGAGCCCCTATTAGACGTATACAAAAGTCTAAATCGAATAATTTATATATACAAAATTTATAATATAACGATAATTGTTATAACAATAAATAAAACAAAAATATTGTAACAAAATAATCTAAACATCCAACAAATTACTGGTCCAAAAATAAAATTAAAGAATCAATTTTATACCTTAGTGGGTTTTTTTGTTTGAGAATTGATATTGTGAGGTATGAGACTTCAAAAGTGGATATCGATGGCTACGTGCCTCTGTTGAAAAATATTATTGAATTGCTAAAGTTGATCGTCAATCGCTCTTCTCACTTCTTTCCTCGAAAGTGGACGGGACCGGTCGGTCGGACCGGTAATCGAACCCCAATCCGGTCTTGATCGGTGCTTAAAATCAATCTGGCGTTGAACTGGTAGTTGGATCGGTCGGACTAGTTGAACCGGTTTTTTATAAATTTATTTTTAAAATTTTCAATATTTATTAACATCTTTTTATTAAAACAATCACAATTTTATCTGGGTTTTTAAATCCGGTCCGACCAACAAACCAGTAAAACGTTCGATTCATTGTCCAATACGGTTCTAAAAACATTGCTCTTGAAATCTTGAATTTTTTTTTTATTCAAGTATTATTATATTAGATTGGGTAAATATTAGTGGGTTTAAGGTAAGATTTAGTAGACCAAAATAATTAAAACGTTATTGGTTTCTTAAAGTTTTATTAATAGGTTATAGTTTTTGAAATAAATTATATATATATA
>BJCM01168017.1:0-10713 GCA_018326385.1 Flaveria bidentis | reverse complement strand
AACTGTATGCTTTGATATCAACTTTAACCTTTTTGACATCATCAGGTGATAGATCTTTGGTACTGATTGATTTTTGTCGTTATAATCCGGACCAAGTGTGGGTGGAATATAAGAACCTTCAGTGATGGAAACCCATAAGTCAGAATCAGTATAGTTTACATGATTCCTAAACTTGATTTTCCATGACTTGAAGTCTGTTTTGTTTCCAACTTCGGTGGTTGGTAAGATGATCCACTGAAGTTGCTCATGAAGTTAATTGATGAGAAAGATTAACAAGGTCTGCTATTCAGTTGATTTGAATATAGATACAAGTTAATCAAAATCTACGAAATTAAGAACTGACAAATTAAAAAGAATTAAACACAACTGACACTGATAGATCAATCGATCTAGATCAATAAGCACTTGGCTCTGATACCACCTGTGAATCCAAGGATCGCGAACATGAATTATCAATTTCGGTCGATTGACAAGTCAACGTTTACGGAATCAACGTTGATTTCGTTTAATTGTTTTGCAATAACTTTAAATATCAATGAATGTTCAAGAACACCTGTAGCATAACACAATTAATGATTAATATGTATTTTATTAGAACATGTTAATGATTACAAATATAATGAATGAATGATATCAAAGTATGTTATGATGTGACGGCTGCTAGGGTTTGATTGAGAGACTTTGAAGTGATTGTTATAATGCTGTTCCTGTTGTCGCTCTATCAATCGTCTAAAACAACCCCCATGAATTGAAACCTAGGATCCATATATATATATAGACAATGATGTTTCTATTATAGGAAACACCGGATCTCTTGGGATTTGATTTGTGTCAGTTAAGGAATCATCGGATTTCTTGGGACTCGCTTAACTGACTTTTTGAATTGTTCACTTGTAACACTTGCATTATTCAAGTGTTTGGACTCCGTAGGAATATGTGTCTTCCGTAGGAGTTTGTTCTTCCGCAGAAGAATTGTTCTTCCATAGAAGTCTTGTTCTTTTGTAGCAATCTTGTTCTTCCAAAGCAATCTTGTTCTTCACTTCTGGTTGTTCATCCGCAGAGGATCTTCGGATGACAAGTTACTTGTAAGAAGTATATCTACGGAAGAACAAAATGTTTATCCGTAGATGTTTCTTACACTTGGTCAATTTTATAAGTTGACCGAGTATAATGTTTATACCTGCAACCATACATAAATCAACACACATAAAAATGGGTTAACCTATATATTTAATGCATACATAATAATGAATTACAAACATTCATTACAAATATTAATTCAAGTACTAAGCCTATACATAATGAACTAGATCTACTGAAACTAGACCTAACACTAAGTAATTCCAAAATTAAACATAGGTGCTTCGTCAACCCAAATGGCATGACCAAGAATTCATGAATCTATAAATCAAGATGTCATCGATAAATACGATAACAAATTGATTGAGGTAGGGTTTGCACACACGATTCATGAGATCCATGAATACTGTTTGTGCATTAGTCAACCCAAATGGCATGGCCAAGAATTCGTAATGATCATAATGAGTACAAAATGTGGTCTTCAAAATGTCTTCCTCTCGAACTCTTTGTTGATGATAACTGGAACTCAGATCAATCTTTGAATAATAACTTGATCCCTAAAGCTGATCATACAAATCATCTATACGAGGTAAAGGGTATCGATTCTTGACTGTAACTTTGTTCAACTCCCTCTAGTCAATACACATTTGGAATGTGCCATCTTTCTTCTTAACAAAGAGAACATGTGCTCCCCACAGTGATTAGCTCGGTCGAAAAACTCCTTTATCCAACAACACTTGAAGTTATGCATATAGGTCATGTAGTTCGTTTGGTGCTGACTGGTAAGGTGCTCTCATAATTGGATCTGCTCCAAGAGTCAAATTGATCTGAAACTCAACCTCACGATAAGGTGGTAGTCTAGGAAGATCCTCTGGAAACACCTCTGGAAAGTCACGAACCACCAGATATAATATATCTTCTTTTTCTCTTATTGCTTGTTAGTGATAAGAGCTAATATGGCTTAGTGATCCTTGCGTAGCCACTTCTACGCCTTCATAAATGATATGATTGCTATCACATCACCACCCTTCTCGCCCTTACTTGAGAGCATTTCCTTTCTATGAGAGGAATACGAATGACCTTCTCGTGACAAATTACCTCTGCTTGGTTCTCGAATAGCCAATCAATGCCCATGAACACATCAAAACTTCCAGGTGTAACATGCATAAGATTGATGTCAAAGGTATGACCAACAAGTTCTGTCATGCAACCCTTATGGACGTGCGTAACGAAGATTTTTTTACCATCGGCTAATTCTATGGTATACTTAGATTCCAACGTAGAAGGTATGTCACTTAAGAAACTACAAAACTTAGTAGAGATAAAACTCCTATCAGCTCTAGTGTTAAATAGTACGAGAACAAAACAACCATTAACATGAATTATACTTGTAATAGTAGTAGGGTCGTTTAGAGCCTCACCTTGTAAATCCAGGATAATCACACTTGAATCATCATGAAGATTATAGATCAAAATATAATAATCACAATCCAAACCCATTTGATCTTCAATTAGATTGCTAAAATTATGTTTACAAGTAATCCCCCAATGTATTGGTCATTCAACCATTAACCTAATTCTAATTACAATTAGGCTATTTATAGTCTAGTCTAAGTTTTTCTATTTACACACAACCCCTAGACTATATAACTAGACTAAAACATGACTCAAACAAAGTAGAATATATTTTTTTCACATAAAATATATTTATTACAATAAAACTCCTAGTCAGCTAAATCTTCAATGTCTCATCTGGGTTCTTCATCTCGAACGTGTCGGGTTTGACTTTTGCATTGACTTTGACCGTGACATTGACTATTGTTGACTTTGACTGTATTGATAATATAGACAATCTTGTACAGCTTCAACAATACTTCTCCTTAGTCTATCTTTATAAACGTCTTCATATGAATTCAACCCTGAGAAGTCATTAGTAGGAAGATCTTCAATTTGAATCTTTTTGGAATTTGATAAGAAAGATTATTCATCTCATAAGCTCCACCTATTTATGTGCTCCCCCTTTTCGATTACATCCTTTGTAAAAATATTGGAACAACTTTCCCCAATCTCTAATCTCGAATTCAGAAGGTATAGGAGGAGAATTCCAAGCTCGGTATCTTCTGCAAACTTTAGGAACAAGTTCTCTGATCATGTACACTACTCAACTGATGATCAGTCATCACTTATAGCAAATATCTAAAACACATTCACAAACACAATGTCGATATTTGTAATTAGATTATTTCATTTTAACAAAATAAATCCATGTTTATTTGTGTTTGAACACAAGCATACTAGTCTTGGTTGTACACAATTTCTATGAAATGCATGAAAAATGATAAAATTACAACAACAATATATGGAAGACCTAAAAATAATTTGAAATGAAATTTTATTATATATTTTTTATTTTTTTATTATACACATTTATTATAACATTTTTTAATCTATTATTATTATTATTATTTTATAACCGAGAACTGAATTGATCTTGAGATCACATCCTCAAAATATACTTTAGCACAAAGATGAAATTAATCATCAACAAGCAATAAGATCACACTGATAGCTGAATCTAATCATAGACTTTGAATGATTTTGAAATTCTTAAACAAATCAATAACGATTATTGATATGTTTGCCCACTTAAACCCATGTTCTATCTTTTTCAACAAGCAACAGATGATTTGTTAAGGTTCGATTAAATACTTTAGAATGCTAGGACCCCATAATCATTTGGTAAAAACCCTTACCCAACCTCAGGATTTCTTGAATTTTGTTACGATCTTTATAGAGGAAGGCTTGTGCATTAGTGTTTCAGTGATTATCAATATAATATTGCATTCTATTATGAATTCATCATTAGATGATTTGACACTACTTAGCCTAAAATGGTGAGAGCTCCAGGTCTATACTCATGTATAACAAAGGAGATGACCATTTAATCATGTGCCGATGAGAGCTCTAGGTCAGTAATATCATACAACAAAGGAGATCATCACCCCAGGTCAGTACTTCCATACAACAGAGGAGATTAGCACAAACACAAGACATATAAATACACCAATCATGGCTCAAAGATATGGCTTATATTATTTGTATCATGGTGGGTGAAAGATCAATTCTCAATTCAATTTTTGTTAGGACTCAGTTTTCATGTAGGCCAAAATGATTGCGTAAATCTAGACTCCTTAAGCATAGATTTTAATTTAAATCATTTTGTTGTTGTCTACTTTATTTTTCAGGCTGAGTCTACCAAGCATATCATTAAAGAATCTTTTTGTTTTTCTTTTACTTGCAATTGAAAATAAGATGTAAATCAGATCACAACATCTGTTACTATCATTTCTCATTTTAAAATGTAAGTCACGCAAGAACAAGCATTTCAAAATAATATATAATTATTTCTCAGTCATCTTGAATCAAGTTCTTAGTTTTCTTTTTAATTTTTTTATCTATTACAGATATAATCTCCCCCTAAAATTTTATTTTTGTAAACCTATTTTTTTGCTTTTTTGTTTTTTAATATATTTTTAATATATATTTTTTGTTTTTTATAAAACTGTACAAAAATAGAAATTTACCAAAGAAGGTCTTCCAAACTACATAGATTATCAAGATAAAAAAAGAATTATCAAGAGATATGTAGTGATTGTGAAGTGAGAACAATGATTGTCCAGATTAAAAATCTAGATTGTGGATAAAATACCATGACTATAACCTATTTGTTCCGGCTCAAATTGAATTAGGAACCATCTTTGTCAATAAACTGGATTACTAACAGTCCTCCTGAATTATTCTTGCACTCATAAACAGATTAGTTAGAGAGGGGAACCCATGCCATCGTAGTCCTGGGTGTTGCTTTTGCAACGGTAGAAATAACCTGCTTCAACAAACAATCTGCTGAAATATTAGGGATAATTGTATCCTTCTTTTTAATTTTCCAAATTTGTTTCGGTTTACGTAATTTGGATTTGAATGAATTAAAATTGGATATCATTTTCTGTTTAAGACCGGAAGGAAAATAATTTGGTTTTGAACCTTTGGTCATTTTCATCTTTAAATCATGTGAAACCGGCTGCACATGAAAAGGTTTGGATGGAGGGTTTTTCATCCAACCATTTAAAGATGTGTGCTTTTTACCTCTTGATCCAGAGAAGCAACCCGTGTTGCCTTTACTGTCCGTAACATTCTTTGTAAACTTACATTCGGAGAAGCAATTCGTTTTGCCTTTACTATTCGAAGCAAGTCTTTGAGGGCACTTCTTTACCAAATGACCTTCTTTTCCACACTAAAAACAAGCCTTGAAGGGCTTTTGGTACTTGACTTACCAGTGTGATGGAGGTGGGAATAAGGATTGCTTTGAGTTTGTAGGTGATTCTTGCTTGTTTTGAAGTTTTTTATGCTGAACAGGAATGAGATCTTCACTGGTTGACTGGTTTGTTTTGCAGTTGGAGTAGAGATCCATATTGGTCTTGACTTAGCTTTTGGAAGCTTTTGAGACTTGACAATGTCAGGAGATATGTTGATGTGTGAGGATCCAACACGCTCTATTGTTATTGATTCATCATTAGAGCTTATCCAATCTTGTATACACAGATCTTTCTCCAATGGATCTTGATTGACATCACCTATTGTGTCGGCTTCAATTATAGGATTCTAATTGCTTAACGATTCGACAACTGTTCCTTCTTTAACAAACCTGACAGGAACAAATGAAGGAATATAACCTGTTTTGGATTTGTTGAAGAAGGTTGAAGAAGAAGCTGATATTGGTTTTGGAGCATTAGAGGTGGAATTGTCATTAATCTTCTTATCAGACCCCTGCCTGAGGCATCCCAAACCTACTGGAGAATCCTGCACATTTCTAACCTCTTTAAGATTAACGCTGCTTAAACTTGCATTTAAACTATTAGTTTAAGCAGCTTCAATCATATCATTAGATTGATGAGGTTGAGATTGTCAGGACCATGTATGTATGGAATACTAATTGATAATGCGTGAAACCATATCAAATAGTGTTGAATCCTATTTGATTGGCAATCCAATCAGTGAGAATATTAACTGATCGATATAAGAATATACTAAACGTTAAGAACGAGTAGGAATCGATCAAGAACGAACTATGAAGTTGGATTAGATGTTCTGGATGCTCTGGATGGCTAGGGTTTCTATATATTCGAAGTGTTATTGAATTTTTCTGAATTATTCTGTTTTTTCACGAATTAAGTGGTATTTATAGGTTTGTAGTTTTCATTTGTACGACTAAACTATTAGCATGGTTCAGTCGTGCGACTGAATCATGCGATTGAGTCATACGCACGACTAAAGGTTCGGTCGTGCGACTGAGTCAATCTTATGTCTCAATCATACGACTGATCCAGTATCCTGGTTTAGTCATGCGACTGGTCTATAAGTACTATAGACAACAACCTCAAACCTATATACTAAGTTCATATATATGAATTATACTCAACACAATAATAATATGAAATAGATAAACATTAATAAGCAACAACCACATATTATATATCATTGAATCAATTCATTACATATGTATAAGACATGAAAGACCTTTACCTTAAAGCTCATAAACTAGGAACATGATGTATCTACAAACTCACCCTTGGTCCTAGTTTACTCTAATGTCTAACACTCTTTACATGTTCTTTGGATTTCTTGTACTTCTCTTCTTTAGTAACTCCTGCATGTATTTTAAAAGCAAAGCAGAGTCGTATGACATGTTGAAATTGAAGAGCTTATACAATATCCTGCGTGTCATAGAACATTGGCCACTGGTATAATGTGTAGACGTCTTCAGCTGACAAGTTGGTAAGCCACATTGGATCTAACACCCTGATAGTCTTTATCTTTCCTTCTCTATTCGGAACTATGACCGCTTCACCCATCCTCCAATCGTAATACCACCATTTGAAGTGTGGAGTGAAGTCCTATGGCATTTCCCCCAAGGGAATCTTTGACATTGTGCGCAGAGGACTCCACTTCAGCATGACCTTAGGCTTTCCAGATATAGGATCCACTTCAGACCTACAATTGTACTTCTTCGTTTGTTGAGATCTGAAGTTTACCCATCTAGTGTGGTATTCCTTCTTTAACGCTACCTCAAATCAACCTAACATCTTTCTTGGATTAGCATATAGTAGATCTAAGCATGCCAGTCAGTTGAGCTCAAAAGCAGGAAGAGTCTTCAGATCATGAGGATATCAGAAGTACTCAATCCCTTTCTCTCTTTACAACATACACGTCAAAATCTTCAAAATAAGCCCATGATATAATCTTGCCAGACACTTTTTGATGATGTTTGACTCTATAAAGCTTTGTGTAGGCATTTTGCTTTTGGGGCGCGCTCTAGGCTTTCATCTCAACAAAACAAGCTGCCCATTCAACTTTCTTGATATCAACGTTCGCGTCTGAAGCTTGGGCGGTGCTTTCTTTTTTCTCTTTTTCTTTTTCTACTTCATCCAGCTTCTTAAAAGTACCACTGTCGAATGTTTCACCCAAGTTGGGGATAACATGTCCGTCCAGATTGGTGTACTGTGGAAAATACTTAGCAATGACATCCTCTGTCTTGATTTTGTCTATATCGTTAAGCTCATCATCACTTGCCACATCAACTGTAGGAGCATCTTTGACCAGCTCATCCGGATTCAACTTGAATATTTCAGCAAGCTGTTCATCTGTGAGGTCGTGTATGATCTCTCCCTCCTCTGGAGTGTAGCTCAATGATCTTCTCACTATCCGTTGCAAGTCAAGAATCATGGTTAATTGAGTCTTGACCTGCTGAAGGGGTTGAACATCAAATTCATCTATTTGTTGAGCTTCATCTATTTAATTAGACATTAAGCATATCACACATAGGTCATTATATAAACCATTAAGACATAAACATACATAAATGATAAATATTTACATTAATGTAATATATAATTCAAGTATAAAAGTATTAAATACAAAAACAACTAATCATTACTTTTGTCTTGATCCTTTTGTTATTTAGCAGGAGGAGCAGAGGATGAGGCTCCTTGATCTTGGCTTCGTTTGGTCCAGCTCTCTTGAGCTAGAGGAGAGGCTAATGCAGTAGCATCACCTTCCTTGTCATCATCGTCCTCTCTATTTTTCCCGCTCGGTCCACCCTCTCCAACATCCTCCTCAGAGTCATCTTCATCCTCCTTCTCCTCCTCATCATCATCTTCATCATCACCATCACCATCATCACCATCACCATCTTTGATCTTCAATGGCTCAAACTTTGATCGTTTCAGCTTTAGGAGTATCCTCTTGTTTTTCTTCTCTAGCTCATCAATCCTCTTGCTGACGCCAACAACAGCTCATTTTGACTTGTAAGCGCATGGTGGGCATGACCTAAAGCTCTCTCGTACTGAGCACTCTTCTTGGTCAGATGCATGATCTGCTTAGCTTGGGCTGCGTTTACCTCCATCATCTTGTTTAGTTATGAAGCCCTCAGCTCATCAATGGCAAGCAACCTTAGCATTATGTTGTTCGAGGTTAGCAAGCTGTTCTTCTAACCCGATGTGGGGTAGAGTGGGTCCAGCTGTAAATGTAGAGTGGGTGGAGGGACCTACTTGTTGGCTGGTGGTGGTAGTAGTGGATATGGTGAATATGGGAGGTGGATTGTGAAAGGGATATGGTGGAATGGTTGTGGTAGTGGTGGTGGATGGAGTGATAGTGGCTGTGGGAGAAGTGGTGGTGGTAGTGGTCGTTGTGGTGGTGGTGGCTGGAGTAGTGGTAATGGTGGTTGGAGTAGTGGTAGTGGTGGTGGTGGTTGCTACAGTGGTGGGTGTGACAATGGTGGTGGTGTCTGAAGAAGTGATCAAAGTAAATCTTGGTCTCTTGCCCTTCGTCCTGTATGGTTGGGCCATCCTCTTCTTCCTGGAGCCCTTTGCAATAGGCGCTCCCCCTTTGCTGCTGGGCTGGTCGGGGGTGTAGGAAGGATCAATGACATAAGTAGTATCACCCCTTGACTCAGTATGGCGGCCACCAACCTCCCTTATCCCTCTCTAAGTGGCCATGACTCGGCTCCCGACCGTCCGTGCTAGAGGCTCATCATCTATCTCCTCTTCTTCCTCTATCAGAAAATCCGGGTGGATAGCATCCTGCTCAGATCCACCTGGAGCAGAAGAAGTACTGGGTGGAGGTGGTGAAGATATAGTAGGAGTATCGGTGGCCTGTGAAGAACTGGGACCTGCATCTCCCCCACCTTGACCGTCGTCTTGGTCATCATCTTCGTCGTTATCATCGGATGTGGCTGTCATGATAGGCTCAGTATCAGAATCACTGTCATCATGAAACCACATCTTACGAGAGGGTGCCACATAGTCCTCATGGGCCAAGTTCCTAAACAGTCTCCTCACCTGGGGCTTCACCTGCTTCCCCCGATATACTCTCATCTTGCCCAAGGTGGTATCATCCATCACCTCAAGCACCACTGCATCATTCCTCTCCTTTGGCAGCATTGGAAGCTTCTCATCTATGATCATCTATAAGAATCATGGATACATACAAAAGCCTTCCTTACCTTTAGCCTCAAGGTTCTCGATCAGATAAGAGAATATCATGTGAGGGAAACAGAACGGGTGGTTTAGTAACAGTGCAACGTATGCATTCTTGATTTGGTCGGACATCTTGTCAAATCCTCCACACCTGGAGGCTATACACTTCAGGATCACATGTGCCAAATACTTGAACTGAGGGCACATATTGCTCTTGTTCAGTACAACGGCATTTATGTCACCGGCGTAATTGATCCTCATGAAGCATCCCCGGACCGTTAGGGGATGTAGCTTAGTTGGGTAGGCTCGGTCCTCACCCAGATCTAAGACCCGCCTCAGATCAGCCTCAGTAATCTCGATCCCTTGACAAAAAATGGAGCTCTGTATACGGTGTGGCTCAACGGACCTATCTACCCTGGCGCTTACCAAGAAGGCCTGCTGAATGGATATGTAAGGTTTGCATGGGACCGAGATGGCCTTGAAGATCTTTGATCTACGCAGAAAGGCAATGATCCCCGTGAAGTCAGAAGCATTCCTGGATGAAGAATCAAGGTGAGAACTTATGTTGTGCTTAGTGCTCATAGTCCACCTATCAGCCATGTTGCTGCAACACAAGAGACATATACGTCAGATTTTTGCATTACAAAAGACAGTTGAAACTTAAACTGTTTTAGATCAGTCAGGTTCAATCGTGAAATTGAAACCATACGACTGAGTTCAGTCGTGCGATTGAGCCTGCGGCTAAGTTTAGTCGTGTGATTGAGCTTGCGACTGAACTGAGTCATGTGTTAAGCCATGCGGTTGAGTCAGTCGTGCGACTGAGTTACCGAATGATTCATTGATGTGATTGAACCGCACGTCTGGCTCAATCGTGCGACTGCAGTTCATTCGGAGTGTCTATTCGCATATGACTTTGTTTGGCACTCCGACCTCAAATCTTGGTCAAATCTTGATGTTAGACGTCTTGTTTAGACTCATTTGACTTGCAAACACTCTTAATGGAACCTAATGTCCTTTAAATAAACTATTTTTCCATTTAAGTGGTCTATTTGAGTAGTTTTACTAATTTCTTGATTTTAACCAATTCGGTCAGTTAGGGTTT
>BJCM01168014.1:0-11323 GCA_018326385.1 Flaveria bidentis | reverse complement strand
CTCGGAAAGATAATGATAAAAATGAGAAATGAAGGAAAAGATAAATAAAGCTATACCTTGTTGTATGTATGATGTATGCTCATGTAATGAAGTATAAAGGAAAGGATTTTAATGAAAAGAATATTTTTATATATAAATTATTCAAGGTACTTTAATGCTTTTAAAACTAGAACTCACTCAGCAACGCTGACTTTTATACATTTTCAGTTGGCAGGTAATTTGTTGCTGAGGATGGTACGCGGGGGAAGTTACTCGGAGGGGCAAGACTGACATCCACTCTTAATAAGAAATCACTGTTGTTTTGTAATGCAGTTAAACTATTCTTTTGTAAACTGATTAAACCAAGGCGTATTGCTTAACAAAAGTGTTTATAATGTGATGAATGGCTTTTGTTAAAATTAATTCCGCTGCCTAAATTTGTAAGCTTATAATGTTTCATGTAATTATAACTGTGAATGACCAACTGTGAGGTCTCCGGGAACGGGGCCTTACATAATGTGTCCAAGTACTTATCGTTTTCCTTTTATTAATCCTTTTACTTGTCCTAGTTTTTGATTAGTAACGTCATCAAGCCTCAATCTTAGCTACTTTCTTAAGTAATGAATAGTTTGAAAGAAAGTAAATATATTTTATTCTAAAACTAGAACTCACTCATCAACGCTGACTTTTATGTGTTTCCAATTGGCAGGTAATGGGTGCTGAGGATGGCATGGGGCGGCTACTTTGCTCATTTTGGATGACATTCTTTTGTATAATGTTTTTGCATTGTAATGCAAGCAAGTGATGTTTTGTAATGAATGTTATATTATTTTACAAAAGCAATTATAATGAAATGAAAAAGTTGTTTAAATGTTTCCGTTGCAATGTTTTATTAAAGTTAATGTAAATATATGTTTTATGTGCGATGGTTGACCAGCTGTGAGCGTTCGAGTTGAGCATCACAAATTTGGTTAATAAGGTTCGAGTGTACGGTAAGTTCTAATGCTCGCACTCATAGAGGCTTTTCTCTTTCTTTCCTACTAAGTGCATCTGCCACGACGTTTGCTTTGCCTGGGTGATATCATATATCACAATCATAATCATTTAATAACTCTACCCAGCGGCGTTGCCTCATATTTAAATCCTTCTAATTAAAAATATGTTGCAGGCTCTTGTGATCAGTGTATATGACCATTTGGTCCCATACAAATAATGTTTCCAAATTTTAAGAGCGAAAACAACGGCTCCTAATTCTAGATCATGGGTAGTGTAATTATTTTCATGCACTTTCAACTGTCTTTATGCATAAGGAATGACTTTATCTTTATGCATAAATAAACACCTAAGACCTAATCAGGAGGCATTATAATACACTATAAATCCTTTTGTTCCATTTGGTAGGGACAATATGGGTGCACTACACAATCTTTGCTTTAATAAATGAAAAGCTCCTTCCTCATCCTTGCTTTATTCGTATTTTCTATCTTTTCAAGTTAGTAGAGTCAATGGTTGGGCTATCTCTGAAAAGTTTTCTATAAATCTATGATATAACCAGCTAACCCTAAAAATTGTCGTACTTCCATTGGAGATTTGGGGGCTTCCCAATTTCTGATTGCTTCAACTTTTGTCGGATCCACGTGGATGCCCTTTTCATTAATAACATGTCCGAGAAATTAAACTTCTCAAAGCTAAAACTCACATTTAGAGAATTTTGCGTACAACCTTTCTTTCTTTAAGATGTTTAGGATTAGCCTGAGGTGTTGCTCATGTTCTTCCTTGGACTGTGAATATATCAAAATATCATCGATGAATACTATCACAAACTTGCCCAAGTAGGGCTTACAAACCCTATTCATGAGATCCATGAATATAGCAAGTGCGTTGGTCAACCCAAATGGCATTACTAAAAATTTGTAATGACCGTAACACGTTCTAAAGGCTGTCTTTGGGACGTCCTCTTCTACTATCAGTAATTGGTGATATCCAGATTGTAAATCGATCTTTGAATAGTAGCTGGATCCTTGGAGTTGATCGAAAAAGTCATAGATACTTGGTAGTGGGTACCGATTTCTAATGGTAAGCTTGTTTAATTTTCAATAATCGATACACATTCTGAATGATCCATATTTCTTTTTGATGAATAGAACCGGCGCTCCCCAAGGGGAGAAACTTGGTCGAATGAATCCTTTGTCTAATAACTCTTGCAGTTGTTTTGACAATTCTTGCATTACATAGGGTACCAACCGATATGGTGATAGAGCTACAGGCGCAGCTCTGGGTATCAGATCAATTCGGAATTTGATCTGTCTTTGCGGAGGTAATCCTGGTAAATATTCAGGAAATACTTTTGGGTATTCCCGTACGATGGGAATGTCTTCAATCCTTTGCTCCTCATTCTTAGTGTCAATGGATTTTACTAGGAAGGCGGGATATCCTTCACTTAAGTATCCATAAGTTTTCATGACACTTACAATTTTAAATGGGGGTTTTTCTTTTTCTCCTTGTATGATTAGAAATTCCCCACTAGGAGTTGGCAAACAGATAATCTTCTCAAAACATACTATCTCAACATGATTTCGAGAGAGCCAATCCATTCCAATAACAACGTTGAAACTTCCAAGATTGATAGGTAATAAGTCGATACTAAAGAGATGGTCGTTAAGTTGTAACGTGTAGTTTCTAATTACTTCATTGGATTCTATTTTTTTTCCATTAGCTAGCTTAATAATATATTTCTTACTTAGCTTACAGGGTTTAATTCCCAATGATGGTTCAAATTCTTTGGACACAAAACTTAGATCAGCAATAGTGTCAAACAAAATGGAGGCGTAATGATTATTAATAAGAAACATACCGTTAACCACTGACGGTTCCTGACGTGCCTCTTTAGCATTCATTTCAAAAGCTCTCCCTCTAGCCCTAGATCCATTCAACTTTGGGTAGTCTTTCTTGAAATGTGCGATTCCACCACACTCATAACAAGCATGATCATTTCTGGTTATCTTTTCATCAGGTTTTGCTCGGCAATTTTGGCTCAGATGACCAAATTTATGGCAATGAGTACAAACTATACAATCACCATCGTGGGAGTATCCACACTTGCTGCATTTCCCTTGAGATTCTCTGTTTGCCCTGCCGTTGTTTGAAGTTACAACATAAACCCGCTTGGATCCTTGGTTAAAATTCTTCTTGTTGTTTACTTGTCCCTTAGGACTTCTAAACCACTTTCTTTTCCCATCAACCAATCTTCTGTTTATCTTAATCATCTTCCTCTCAACTTCCATCATACCTTTTCCATGATCATTTTTCTTGATTAGGGTTCCATTTCGTATCGCATCATTGGTTAAGGAGTGTGCGATAGCGATAGCACTTTGGATGGTGGTAGGTTTGGAGGCTGTAACGTTGCTTCTTATCTGAGGTGCCAATCCCCATATGTATCTTTCAATTCAGACGTATTCTGATGTAACCATTCGAGGTACCAATCTAGCAAGGTCATTGAATATAGACGTGTATACTCGGATCTCAGCACCTTCCATGGTGTGGTTCCAAAATTCGGTCTCAGTTTTCTGGAGTTCATTAGGTGGGTAGTATTCTTTAAGCAACATTTCCTTTAACTGCTCCCAAGTAAGTTCATATGCGTTTGCATCACCCAACAGTTGACGTTGAGAGTTCCACCATGATAATGCTGCATCTTGAAAGGAACAAGTTGCATACTTGACCTTTTGATCACTAGAGCAATTGCTTATAGCTATGACAGTATCCATTCTCTTAATCCATCAAATTATATCTAATGGTCCTTTAGCACCTGTAAAAGTTCTTGGATTGCATCCTTGAAAAGTCTTATACGAGCACCCTTGTGGTTGTCCACCTGATGAACTGCCCGGGTTGTTGGTACCGGATCCGTTGTTTGCACCAATGTCGGAACCTATGTTTGAACCGTTTCCCGCTCCGTTGTTAAGACCATTACCTGTAGTTTCCTGCCTTCTTTCTTGACCAGCCACCGGGTTTGCATCGTGTTGTTCTAGATCTGACTTGACGTGTTGGGCTATCAACTAGGCTAGTTCCTCTGCGGTAGTTGGTAAATTGGCATTTCCGCTCGAGGATGTGTTTCGAGTTACAGGTTGTATGATTCAATTTTGTTTTGAAGGTAGGGAAGAAGAGGTTTAGATTATGTAAGATGTTAACGTAATATTATAATTATTTATTCCTTATAATTAACTTATCCAAGATATATGTAAGTATATAAGCATTTGCCACAACCAAACGGTATCATAAAAATAGAATTTTAACGTTATAAGCGGTTTGATCATACATTTACTATTACCATGCACATAATAGTCAACATCCCAAAAGATCATAAGTTAATTGTCTACATGCAACAACGAGTTTATAACTCGATCAAAAGGTTCAAGCACTCCGGCTTGCATCTAATATCCATCCTAAAACGAAGCTCCACTACCAACGTGCATTAAGTATGAAATCATCATCAGATACAATATAGCCACAACCATAGAAGTCTCTGCTTGCTCTCCCATCATAATCTTGTACTACTAAGCTGTCACCAATGCAGCCTCGACCATATCCGCTCCAGGTCTGCCAAACAAAAGTGTATCTAGCTCAGTGCGCTATCGTCCAATAGTCTCTCCTCCTCGATCGTCATCATCCTCATGTCCAAAGCTTGACTCACCTCGTCCTGAACCTTTATCTTCTTTTTGGTAGTTAGTAGTTCCTCCTCGAGTCGAACACACTGGGCTGCCAAAGTAGCCATCACTCGCTTAATATGTTCACCACCCATAGTAATCCCGCGTGGAGTAGAAGATGACTCTCCTACCTTGAAGGTAGAATGAATCCCATCTCTTGAGGCCCATCCTCTCATGGATTTCATGATCCATCCCTATTGATCATCAAGAATTCTAGCCCATTTAGGCGTAGGTATTCTCTCCATACCTGTATCATCATCAACCATCCTCCTTTTCTCTTTGCACTTCCTCCGCTCATAAACCAACCTAATCTTCGATGGGTGCTGCATGACAGGGATAGGGGCAGCTGGAGTCACTGCTATAGAAGTCTCACTCTTCGAAGCCAAGCCAACTGACTCCTCAGCAATCGGCTCAAAAGTGGCTGCAGGTGGTGTAGGGCTCTCATCGTCAGACTAGAATATCCAACCATTCCCCGAGTTTTCCATACCCGGGTAAAAGGTGGCTGCAAAGTAGGGTTGAGTAGGGTGATACCATGGCGTAGAGGAGATGGGTTCTGACGGACCCTCGGTGCTACTGCTAATGTCAGGTAGTCTCTATCCGTTAACTCGACCAGACATCTACAATAAAAGAAATGTATGCATGCATACTTATTAACTATGCAATGATCTAGCACATAAAATTAATAATAATAATCTTAATATAACTATTATGCTCACATAATGCTTTAATCTAGCATAAGGCTCATGATATGAAATTGTCTTTGGAGTCAAATAATCATTTTAAAGGTTATAGTCTAGATTTTCGAAAAATATTTTCTAGTTCTCTATAACCGTTGGCTTTGATACCAACTTCTGTCAAACCCCGAGAATTGCAGCGGAAGGTCACGAAACGTGGTGATAACGGAAGTTGGAGTTAATCCAACCATTACAGTCAAACGTTTTTAATAATACTGACGGTTATGTAAAAACCATACATTTAACGTTCTGAACATAGTCCTGACAGTAATTTATGAGTAAAAAGTTGTACAACTCGAAATTTGATACAATATATATATGTATATTGTCTTTTATTCATAAATCTAATATTACTTAAAGACATTTAACATGTTTGACCTTCCAAAGATTTATTTCGGAAATTCCACTTAGAGCTTACCTATAACCATGAAAAAACATGAAGGGTAATAAAGCTAACATAAAGTTGGTGAGCGATCGGGGTTTTCAATCTTATAAACAATCAATTTAAAAAGTTTATGATGAAACGAGATGTAATATACTCAACATAAACTAGCTAGGTACTATGATTAATTAATGTCATAAGTCCATAATCAAACCAAGAAACACGTCGTTGCCCCACAACAGTCCAAACATATAAATTCCCTCGTAACAACCCGACCAATGCGACTGGTCGCGAGAGCGGGCATTCTAACCCGATAGATCTACCAATATAGTTTGTGGTCTCCCCGAAGTTAATGATTATAGGGGGATTTAGGGGCTCAATAGTATACATCTATACCACTGACCCAACTTATACCATCATAACATATATTAATCCGTTTTGCCCATCATATATATTGTAATATAGTTTCTCATGCTTTTTCCCCAAAATAGTTAAAATAAATACAATATTTAAAATGGGGCCGGAGGACTCATCTTGAGTGCGATTAACGAAAACCCAATGTGCTAGAATCCGATTAATAAAACCCTAATTATATGCATCATGGTTAATATACGAAGATTTATGCTTATGTGAATGTTTTTTGCCCAACTTATTTGGTTATTTTAAAAAGAATGTCTTTATTATATTAAAATATTTTGGCCAGTTTCTTATAATAATTTATTTATCTTTTATAGAAAATTTATGATACATTCACCCTATAAACTAAGATCTAATTCTAATGTATTCTTAATGCTTATCACTTTTCTATTTTGTATTATATATTTCTAGTTAACCTATTCTAATGATATTTTTACTTATTATTTTGCTAAATAGTGGAGTTTTATATAAAGTTTCTTTTATGAACCCATTGTAATCGTTTGAGATTATTTTATTAATAAAAATATAATTGATATTTATTTTTATGAAATCCATTTATTTAAAAAAACTATTTATTTGAAACCATTTTTAATAGGGCGTATATATAATATTATTTTTTAGTTTACTTTATTTATTATTTAGAAAGTCTAAAGTCTTTATTTTTCGTTCTAATCTTGTCCTTTTGTCGTAACGTCCCGTTAGTCCCATATACGGTCTATATCTTAGTTTTAATCCTTGATTTATTGTTCGTTAAACTTTACTTTCAATTTTAACATTATAATGTGTCCAAGTACTTATCGTTTTCTTTTTATTGATCCTTTCACTTGTCCTAGCTTTTGATTAGTAACGTCATCAAGTCTCAATCTTAGCTACTTTCCTAAGTCATATCATCCACAACAATTATTCATCCAATGTTTTCACCTAATTGTTCCTTAAAAGACCATAATCCACTAGACTTCCATTTGTATGTTCTTACATACATACATACGCGACATATACATACATATATACAATTTTACCACCCAAATCAACCAAATAACATGATTTTATCAAACTAAAATCATTACCCATACATATTTCAGATTCATTTAGTCATTTAAAACCCATTTTATATCCAAAATCATCAAAATAACCATTTTCATACAACCTCTAAGTGGGTGAACAAGGGTTTTTTCAAGATTTTCATCTCGATCACATGCATGAACAAATATTAACGATCCAATGCAATACCTTAAGTAACTAGAGAGTTTTAATCCCACACAATGCAAGCACAAACTTTGTCTCTCGATAAACATTTCGGGTTCTATTCTAAGATCTAACTAGAATGTGTTGATAGAGAAATGGAAGTTTCTAAAGGTGGTGGTGATATCGTGGTGGCCAAGAGGGGGGGGGGGGGGTTGTTGGTCGTGGGTGGTGGTGGTAATGGCGGATGGTGATGTTGGTGATTGTGGTTATGGTGTCGGTAGGAGCAGGTGGTGGTGGATGGTGGTCGACGGTTTAATGGTGGTGGCGATGGGTTGATGGTCGTGGCCGGAGTGGGGATGGGCGACGAAGGTGGTAGGTGCGGTGGAGGCTGGCGGCTATGGTGGAGGTGGCGGCGACGGGAGGAGCAAGCGGCGGTGATGGTATCAGTGGGGTGGTGCTGTCGGTGGCGGAGTGCCGGCGGCAGTGGGGTGCCGGCGGCGGTGGGGTGCCGGCGATGGTGGGGCGGTCGAGAGGTGGTGGTGTGTATGTGTGTGGGAGTGGAAACACTAGTAGATAAATGAAGGGGTTTTTGGAATTGTGGGTGCTTATAGGGATTTTGAAAGATACTATGGATGATAGGTGTCATCCATGCACTATCTCCATAATCATTTTATTATTATTATTATTATTATTATTATTATTATTATTATTATTGTTATTATTATTATTATTATTATTAGTAATAATATTATTATTAGTATTATTGTTATTATTATTGGTATTATTATTATTATTATATAAACACAACGGTTAACTGACTACAAGGTTTGTTGGAATCGTTAATGTAGGGTTCTTAATTTAGTCCGGTACGACAATTAAAAATTTTAAAATTATTATTAAAATGGTTCCGAGCGTTGACCTGATTTGACCAGGTGTCACATACACCCCCCTCGATTATCATAGCTATCAAACACCAACAACTTCAAACATTGGTGATCAAGTTCAAAGAAGATCTCCCAACCAGTTCATCAAAGAAGAAAGAAGCTACCATCAACTACCTTTCACTCTCTCCTTCTGTCAAAATCAAGGTTTCATTCTTTAAACCATAACCAACTAAGATTACAAAGGTGTATATGTGTTTAAACAACACATATAACCAACCCTTGTGATTAAAAAATGAAAAGTTCTTCACTAAACTTTACAAATATTTCATCTTTATTCAAACACCAGTGAGAAAGGTTTGAGAATCTGAAAAAAAATGATTAAAATTATGAAATCAAACGAAAAGGTTACAAATAAAGGGTTGAAATTATGTGTAATCTTGATAAATTCGGTTTATTTTATAAATGATTGTGAGTGGGAACAAACATTGTAAACATGTTAGAAATATTTAGAAATAATAATCTGAAAATTTTGGTACAATTATTATTGGTAAAATAATTTATATAAATTGTTTGAGCAATTGAAAGAAAATAACCAACTGGAAGAACTAAACCCGGTGAAAAATTGAAAAAAATTATATGATTAACCTTATATTTTATGGTATATAATATATATTAATTTTCAGGATCTAATTTGAAGTTATGTTTAAACTAAAAATTTTGAAAGAATTTGTAATTCAAAAATCAGAAAAAATCTATAAACTATGATATAAATCATGAAACATTTATGAAAAGTATATTAATTATGTTGGAACTTTTTATATGAAATTTAGAATTTTTGGATATGTTTTGCTATTTTTACCCAATATTATCATAATGCTAAAAATAGTTAAAAATAGTATTATACTGATTTAGCACCTCAAGAAATTATGAGACAATATATATTTTAGTAAGTAATTTTTAATAAATTTTGGTAAATTTTAGAGTCCCGTAAGTATTTTTGATAATTTATTAAACATAATAAAGTTTTCAGAAAATAATCTGTAAATAATTAACTTATGAAATTTTGACATAATTTATTAAATTATTTATATACCCACTGTAAAAATTTCAGGACATGCAAATAATTATAACCTCTATATTGATATTTTTTTTTTATCTGAGATGCTCAAAATTTTGAAGAAATATTAATTGTTTGTAAATATTTTTATAGGGAAATCTTCCGAAGTAAAAGTTGAGACTCATAGCCTCATTATGCATTTATAAAATTTTTGGGGGAAAAGAATACTATTTTGAGATTGATGCATATGTATAAGATTAGTATGTTTTACTGTCATTATGATACAACCATTAATTCGGATGTGGAACCGTCTGATAATATAGGTAACACTACTTAGGAAATTGTTTCCTGCGCCAACAGGATGAGTGTTCTGATACTATATTATCTGATTTATGATTTATATTATGACAATTATAGATCATCTGTTTATAAGCAGGTTTGGTTGTAATTATGTTGCATCAACATATATGTTTTGTTAAGATATCAAACCTATGATCTCACCAACTTTTTGTTGACTATTTTGAGTATGCTTTTCAGGTATTCAACATGTCTAACATCTTAATATTCTCTTTTGTTGTGTACAATGGTTGGAGAGAAGTCATGGGAAAAGTTTGTGTGAATCTAACTGTTAATCTGTACGATCTCATTCCGGCGGTGGATACTCACGTCCATCGTTACTAAAGATGAAACAGTTAGATAATATGTTTTGTTATAGAATTATGTTATATTAAATTTTGACTACTAATGATATGATGTAATCCTAATAATCTATAAGCATGCTATATATTATGTTATGTTATGTTTTATTGGGTTGAATTCTTTTAAACTTTCTTGATCATTGTGTTCTGAACGAGCTAGTCACATCCAAAGTATTTCACGCTTCTGCCGGGATATGTATCAAACCTATGATCTCACCAACTCTTTGTTGCTTATTTTGAGTATGCTTTTTTAGGTATTCAACACGTCTAACAGTTTAATGTTCTCTTTTGATGTGTACAATGGTTGGGAGAAGTTATGGGAAAAGTGTGTGTGAATCTAACTGTTAATCTGTACGATCTCAGCCTGGCGGTGGATGCTCACTTCCATCATTACTAAAGATGAAGCAGTTAGATAATATGTTTTGTAATAGGATTATGCTATATTAAATTTTGACTACTAATGATATGATGTAATCCTAATCATCTATAAGCATGCTATGTATTATGTTATTTTTATTGGGTTGACCATTATATTCTGAATGAGCTAGTCACATCTAAAGCATTTCACGCTTTCATCGGGATGTGACATCTTGGGACCAAGACTTGATGATCCAGAGAACTACCAACCTCTTAGTCGAGCTACAAAACAACTCTATGAGAAAAAGTTCTACACTTTTTAACAACAAATAGGAGTTAGATGAAAGATGTGGATCCTTTTGATGATCTTGAGGAGACTAATGATTATAAAGATATATTCGACAACAATGTAAAGATTTTATCCTTTGATATTTTTTGCTAGAAGAAGGTGAGATACCGATCGACTCGGGAGTTTTACCGCGAGGCATGTGAACAAACCAGGATCACAGTCAATAGTTACTCAGAATGACTCTATATGCCATAGTTAAAATAAAATCAACCAAAGTAGAAACTTTAAAACTGTGCGGAAACATTTTGTAAAACAACCCAAAGAAATAGAAATGTATACTATGGCAAAACATGCGCTAACCCAAAAGAGTAAACATTAACCATTAAAACAATAAAGATGTCTTGAAAACCGAGTCTTAGAATGCAAGTGAAACCATGTAGTGCTCCTAATGGCAAGCAAGCTAATGACCTGAGAATAGCATACTAAAATGTCAACATAATGGTTGGTGAGTTAAAGAGTGATATTCAAACATAAGCAGTTTAATAGTAGAGATATAGAAGTAGTGCATTTAATAGATAGCTAGTCCATTAACAGTAAATATTAACTCATAGTGATTTTGCAATTGAAGCTGACTGTGTTAC